>PVJA010010576.1:0-57076 GCA_004027025.1 Myocastor coypus | reverse complement strand
AAAAAAAAAAAAAAAAAAAAAAAAAAAAAAAAAAAGACCCAAGGAATGCTCTTGTTTCAGCATTACAATAGAGAGGCTCTCACAAGGCGGCTCCCCACAGGGAACTATTTTATGGCTATACACCTTGGCTTTTCCCAGTTTCACAGGTGACTTCTGACTAAATTATTTATATTTTCTTAATGTTTTGGTCTAGAATGACATGGCAAAGACCTTGGCAAATAATTTGTTATCCTCTGACGTACCTCTCTTTTCAACTTTCAAGTCTTCTTTACATTATCAATTAATAAATTCCATAGATATACTCCCTAAATTTCCTTATGTTTCACCATTATTAGTGTGGAAGCTTCTGTAATAGAAATACTTGAAAATGTATTTTGCCTCACCTCATTTGAGATTATGAGCTTTTGGGCTAATTAGGAAAATGAAGTGATTTATGGAGTTATCATGCTGGAAGACACAATGTCCTAGACACCAGCATAGGGAAAGTGTGCAGACAGCAGTCCATGGATAAGATGATAGTTTTCCTCAGCAGAAGAGTCACTCCCAGGTAAGCATATGTACATCTCAGCCATTGGGGAGGTAGGAGGTCTGTAAACAGGAAGAATTGCCAACTTTCTGTGCAATGTTTGCGTATAGGAAAAAGAGAATCTGGTGAGAGTCATTACCATTTCTACATCAAGGACTTAGCATCAGTCTGGAAAAGTATTATAAAAACAAATTTTAAGATCCTCTATCTCAGACCTAAAGATACTCTGACAGTGTTGATCCAGAAATCTCTGGGCAAGCTCTACTAGTGACCTACCATCCATCCACTAGGGGCTGCAATCCACTGGGTAGAGGCTGACTTCCATTTATCAGGAAGGATTTTCAAATACGTTGTATACATGAGCTGTGGGTGTCAGGTGGGATCAAAGACAGTACACTTCTTAGATGCTCCTTGGGGTGGATGCTGCTTTGCAAATGTCATTTGGTGGCAAGATCACTGAGAATGCCTAAGAAGGCACAAGACACAAAGCACTAGGAAAAGCAGGCTAAATGTAGTTAAATGACAAGTCTGGCTGACACTGAGGGTGGGGGCACTAAGACTGGCCAGTTCAGAGATCTTGCTGGGTAAAACAGAGAAAGAGTTTATACTTACCCAGGATTTGAAAGATGGTGACTTGGCAGGAAGGTCAGGAAATACAACAAAGGGTGTGTGTCAAGCTCTGAGTGACAGCTAGGCCAAGTATGGACTGAGGCTCCATGATACACTGCGTAATACTTCCCTGTAGAAGTCTATGAAAGAAACAGCTATGCATGTGAACTTTCTAGAAGCTATGCTATGTAGACATAGTAAAATGAAGTACCCAGTTCCCATAAAGAAGAGAAGGGGACCCACCATATCAGTGGAGCTCAGCTTAGAAAGCCTGCTACTGGTGAGCTGGTGAGCTGCATGGCTTTCTCACATCTGAAGCACAGACAAATGTAGAACCATTTTGCAGAGAATGACAAAGACTTCCAAGGCACCCAGAGAGTAACGCATAACAAGCATAATAACCCGTCTGTTCTCCTTTGTGAAATAACTAATGAGGGAGAAGTGGTTGGCACGTCAGTCGTGAAAGTCATTTTGAAGACAACAAATGGAGATAACTGACAAAGAAGTATTTACAAAAATGACAAATACAGCAAATATTTTTGTTGAAAGGCACTGAAATCTCTTTACTTTGTGACCAAGTCCCAAAGGCTAAATACTTACTGTAAAGCTTTTCTTTTCATTATTGTTACCAGAAACGTCAAGGTGACAGTATTTCTTTTGATGCTACATAAGAAAAACAGGGCAGGTGAGCTTACATTCATTTTCTTTCAGTTCCTTGGCATCATTCACAGGTGAGATTTCCTCTCTAATCAGTCTTTTTAAATAGTGAAAGGCTGGAAACAATGAAGGGACACCTCTCTGATTATTTATTTTGTTCTTTAACACAGTCATCAACAAGTTGTTCTGCTCCAGGAAAGAATTGGTAAAGACCACTTCCGCAAACACCACCAGAATATAGGCAACAATTGGATATAGTGGTGCACACCTCTGATCCCAGTGCATGGGAGGCTGAGGCAGGAGGATCACCACAAATTAAAAGCCAGTGTGGGTTACATAGTGAGTTCAAGGCCAGCCTACACTGCATAGCAAGACCTCTTTTCTTTTCTTTTTTTTTTTTCTTTTTTTTTGAGACAGGGTCTCACTATGCAGTTCAGGCTGTCCTTGAGCTTACTTTTGTAGCCCAGGCTGGTCTCGAACTTGCACTGATCCTCCTGCCTCAGCCTCCTGAGTGCTGGGATTACAGGCGTGTGCCACCACGCCCAGATTGGCTTTTTTTTAAATTTATTTTTTTTCCTCTTTTCGAAAAATAAAACAAAAATAGAATATAGACAACAGTATCTTGGGTTAGAAGAAGAAAAGATGATTTGAATCCCAAGAAGTTTTATACTGATTGCTTATCATATGCCCTGGATTATTTCTTTACTTTTGGAATGACCTGACTGAATTTCTGAAAACATTCTTCTCATTGTAAAACAAAGATCAGAATGTATCTTGATTTTTAATGCATATATTGTTTCTAGTCAGAAAAAAAAATACCTGTAGGTTTTTGAAAAGAGCAAGCTAATTCAAAATAACCCGATCAACATTTATACCCTCCAACATGCACACTAACACTCACAGGTGTATGTGCATTCTTTTGATGGGTCATGGCAGAAAGTTTGATTTGTAGAGATTCTCAAGTGCTTCCAAAAGAGTAGTTCTTTAAAATTTGGGGAAGTAAAACAAACAGATAAATAAAAACCTTTAAGGGAATATAAATCCACAGCAATGCTTCACATTTTACTAAGTTCTAAAAAGTCTGTCTTTAGAAGTGGTTTCCAGTATTTAATGTTTTGAGATAGACTCATGTTTGCTGTTCTGTAAGAATTTCCTTCCTGCTTTCCATCAACACAATGTGCAGAAACAATGTACATAAATCTTTTCCACCCAGGCAGAACTGTTGTCTAACCCAGTGGTTCAAACAGCCTGTAATATTTAACTTGTACACTTCATGTAGCAATAAAACAAATAAATGGCTCTCTCAAAAGTTACATCCTGCATTATATAAATAGTCCTCTTTAGCACATTGCAACCGGCCTGGCCACAAACTATCTAAGTCTTCTGACCACAAATACTCTCCTTATTGATTAGTAGACATTTTCATTGATTTTTCTCAGTCACAGTGAAATAGTCTGTCCAATAAATTAAGCAATAATAATTAAGATACACAAAGCTTCCTGTTATCAATTCTTATCTGATGTGGTCAACAGTAGCAAGTTTAGTGGGTCTTGAGAAATGAAGTCGTTATATTATACCACAGAAGTAGTGCAGAGGGGTTGGTGATGGGACCCAGAGCTCTACATTTGGTCAGCTGGCTGCAGAGTGCCCCCCCAGTTTGTCAGAGCAGGCTGAGACTCGTTGTGCAGGTGGTTGGCACTCTTCAGCTTTTCCTTCTGTCTGGTCCTGATCTGGAAAAGGGCCACAAATCAGAAAGCAGAAACCATGCTCTGTTTTTCTTTCCAAAAGAGCCAGAGAGCAGAGGTTTTAGGGGAGTTTGGAATGGATTATGGATCCAGAGCACAGTGCTAATAGTAATGCCAGCTGAAATGGAAACCTCACAACTTTCTCAGTCAGAGAGAATAAAATTGGAATATTTTTATAGTTCTTTGTTTCAAACATTTGTATTATTACCTGATCATCTACTTCTAACTTCCTCAGGTGTTTTCACTCTACTACCTAGGGTGGCCTGAGACTTCTTTTTCTCTCTCCTTCTTTCCTTTTTCTTCTTCCTCCCCCTCCCTTTCCCTTCTCCTTTTCCTTACTCTTCTCCTCTCCTTTTTCTGTTCCTCCTTCTTTCTCTCTCCCTCCCTTGCTCCCTTTACCTTTCCTTGCTTTCACAGCAGTAGGAAGGGATACAGAACATCTGACCGCATGTCTGAGTGATGCTCCTCTCCCCTGGGCCCATGGTTACCTACATCTTTAGGGGCCGCCTACTCCTAAACAGTTCTTGTTCATGTTACCAACTTCTCCATTCCTGAATGTTTGCTGTAATACTCCACTCCAAAACAGTCACAAACACACTATTGAGCACCCTGCACATGACAGCATGGAATGATGAGCACTTTATCTTCCATATCTGTTTGGTGCTTGTTTTCAGAAGTAGAACCGTTAGTTGTATTGTGAAATTATTCAGTCAGTGAAGACTGCGGAGCACACTGGACATATAAATAAAGCATGTGGGTTGAAATTTGAAAACCCAATTATGTTATGGAGGATTTAGGTCGTTTCTTGGGGGAAAAAAACCTGAGAATGAATGCAACTAAGAATACTTGTGTGTGTTAGGAAGCATTTTTAAAAACTTGTCAAGACATATTTTGACCTTGCTTAGAAATCTCAGAACATTTCTATTCTCAAAATACTTTCTAAAGATTTTCTTGAAAAAAATTATTTATATGAGGGAAAGACTTGGTGAATGTCTATCCTACAAAAGATAAATATCCCTATCTTTTGTAGGATATGAATGTTGATGTCCTTTCTTCTGTGTCATGTTTTTGGTTACCTTCTTTGCTTCTTTTTTTTTTTTTTTTTTTTGCAGGACCGGGATTCAAACTCACAACCTTATACTTGCCAGGCAAGCACTTGTGCCATGGAGCTATCTCCCCAGCCCCCTATTTCTATTTCTTTATGCCCCCATCAATTGTCACATTTCATCAAACATTTTCTGATTGCATCTTCTCAAATATCCACATATGTTCTTTTCTTCTGAAAATTTCAGCCTAATAATTTATTATTTTACTTTTCCCTGACTGCATCTTCATTTTCCATTGCATCATACAAGAAGTAGAAAAAATTTGGTTTCCTGGACTAGATACATCATAGGAAGTCAGGCAGAATTTAGAGTCTCTGTGAGTGGTACTAACTTAGGTAGGTGACAAGTGTCAGAGAGTAACTAATTTGCTCACGAAAGATAAGCACAGGTAACAAACTGTGTCAAAGTGGTAGACATTGAAAATGTGAAGAAGTTCCTGAAGTTGAAGGTAGAGGACAGATAAGAGAAAGAGAAAATTATGAAAGAACAAGAAATAAGAAGAGGGCCTGGAGATATGCAAAAGGCTGTGAGTATCACTTTTTAATCAGTATCAGGTAAGACCATGCTAAATCCATGGTGTTCTATAAAAGAAACCAATCTGTGTCTTGTCAATACTAGAATATTGTACAATATCCTGCCATGTCAGTTTCCATCTTGCCAAATGTTCATCTTTTGGGCTTCACCAACAGTGACTACTCAGTAGGCTTTAGCATTTATTGTTCTAGTTCCTCTTTTTTTAATTCATTTGGTTCTGGGTCTTAACTATGCAGCTTGGACTTGTACTGATCCTCCTGCTTTCAGCCTCCCCAGCACTGGGCTTACAGGTATGCACCATCACTCCAGGTCTCAGTGGCCAGCTCAGCATGCCTAGGGGCAGGACCAGCATAGCATATGGTACCAAGGATTGAACCCTGGTCCCTGAGCTTGCCTAAGCAGGTGCTTAGTCTGCTGAGCTATCTCCCTGACCTTTGTTCTGGTTTTTGGTTGTTCTTGCGTTCCCTCTTCTGTGTCACTTGAAGCCCAGCCTGATGTATTCTTGCTTCCTTTCAGGAAGTTTTCTCACCCAGCCCAAGGCCGCCATTGCTGCATTCTGCTCAATTTGCCAGGAAAAAAAAAGGCAGAACTCTGACTGTTGTCTGACTGCTGCTGGTGCCTCTCTGGTCAGTTTCAATGCAGTCATTTCAGTGGCTCTTTCCAAGTGTCATAGTCCATGAGGTCAATCTAACCAGATAATATCATGTGTAAAGCATTTCTTACCCTACTTAATTGTGTCAGTTCTTTGGCATGAATATATGATCAGGATGAAACATTCAGATATGAATTGCAACAGACTGGTATATGCACTGCTTAAATAGCAATTTTACTGACATGTAATTCCCATCACACAAAATTTCCCCTTTCAACTGTGAAATTCAGTTATTCTAAACGTATTTACCAAGTCACACAACCATGTTCAGCACGTAACTTCCACAGTCTTTACCAATGCATGCCCCACAAAGTTACCACGATCTATTCATCAGCACAACCTCTCCCCTGACAACCACTTACCAACTTATGGTCATGATGGATTTGACTATTCTGTATATTTCACATGAATGGAATCATAACATATGCAGCTTTTTGTTCTTTTTTTCTGCCGAATAACACTATGTGTGAATATGCATCTCTTGCACGCCCATTCATGCATCGATGAACATTTCAGTTTTTTCTCTTGAATACTAGGAATAATGCTGTTACGTGTCTTCTATTTTTAAGGTATTTACATGTTTTCAGTTATCTTAAGTGTATGCCAGAGACTGGAAATGCTGGGGTTCATGGCGCATTCAATTTCTGTAGTCAGTGTATAAAATTAACACTTTGGTGAGAAAGAAACAAGGGAAGTTTGTTAGTTTGCAGTTCTCTGTATCAGAAGTTCTGGAGGTTGGGGCTGCACTCCTTATCAAACCTTTCAAGGACTGTTCCCCCCCCCCCTTTGTCTTTTCTGGTATCGAGTGCTTAGCTGAACTTGTTGGCTGGGTACTCATTCCGGAGTAGCATCTATCAAGGCTCCATTCTCCTGGGAATGCAACTGTTCTTCCATTGGCTGTCTGTTTTCAGTCCCACAAGTATTATCCAGGCCAACCTTCCAGTCCTGGGATTTTTTAAAAAATGTATTTGGTACAGAGTCTCATTATGCAGCTGAAACTGTTAGAGATTCTTCTGTTTTCAGCACTAGGATTACAGACTGTGCCACCATGCTTGGACTCAGGAATCAGCTTATCATGCCCAGGGGTGAGGCTGGTGTGGCATATGGTGCCAAGAATCCAATCCTAGTCCCTGAACTTGCCTAAGCAGGTGCCTAGTCCACTGAGCTATTTCACTGGCCTGCTCATGAGATCTTAACCCAAGCACATTGACAAAGTCCCACTTGCCGCATAAAGCAGCATGTCCACAGATTCTGGGGTTAGAACAGTCTCCTTCTTGAGAGACTGTCATGTTATGTTACATGGGAACCCCATATTGTTTCAAATCATGTACTCTTTTACAGCATTACAGCAGTAGAAGTTTCTGAGATCACTATTTAAAGAATACACAGGAAATCACCAAATATCCTCCACTCCCCACACCTCCTACATGCACCACACCACTATGGTGAGTCTAACAGAGGCAGTGAGCTTAAGTTAGCATCATTTACATGGTTTTCTGAACTATGGTTTGCTTTGGAGTTTGTTCATGGAATGGTACTCTCTACGGGCTTTGGCAACAATATACACCCTTCACTGTAGCATCATGATAGAGGCTCACAGCCCACGGCTCCTTTGTGTTCCTTCCTATCCCTCCATTATATGGCCTTTGACTATCACTGGTGCTTTCATTGCTTTTATGCTTTTTCTGACCCAGGATGTCCTAAAGTTCTCAACAAATAATATGGAGTTTTTTGTATGAGCTTCTATCACTTAATAATATGTGATTAAATTTCTTCTTTTTATGGATCACCTCCTTTTTTGGTGTGTCAAATAGTGCTCAATTGTATGTGTGTAGCATAGTTGATATATCTGTTCACCTAGTGAGGGCCATCTTGGCTGCTTTCAACTTTGAACAATTAGGCAGAAAGCTGCTCCAAAAACAGCATAGGCATATTTTGTGTAGACATGTTCTTACCTCCTTGCTTAAATACCAAAGAGTGTGATTACTGAATTGCAAGGTGAGAATGCTTAGTTTTATAATAAACTGCAGAGCTACCTTCCCAAGTGGCTGTAACATTCTGGATTTCCACTTATGGTGAGTGGGGCTGCTGTTCCTCAGTACCTCTGGCAGCATTAAAAACTATCAGCATTTGGGATCTGACCATTCCAAAATGTGTGTGTGTGTGTGTGTGTGTGTGTGTGTGTGTGTGTGTAATCTCCTCATAATTTGCAACTATGAATGATATGTTTTGTGTGATAGTTTTCCATTTTAAAGTTTTACTTGTTGAGATGTCTGTGAAGTTTTTGGCTCCTATTTTAATCAGATTGTTCATTTTTTTATTGTTGAGTTGCAAGTGTTCTTATACTTTGGTAAACTATTATTACCACTCATGTCATTTGAAAAACTTTTCCCCCTCTGTAATTTGTTTTGTTCTCTTAACAGTGTTTTTTATTTTTAAAGAATGCAAAATAGTGAAAAAAAACATTAGAAATGATACAAGAGGGGCTGAGGAGATAGCTCCGTGGCACAAGTCTGCCTGGCAAGTGCAAGGTCATGACTTGATAATTTTGACATTCCTGCCATATCTGATTCTGGTTCTGATTCTAATGCTGGTTCAGTCTCAATTTTTTAAAAATTATTTATTTAGCCTTCTAGTATGGTCTGTAATTTTTCCTGACATCTGGAGGTTCAATACAAGGTAAAAGAAGCTATTAGAAGTAGTTTTTAGGTAGTGGTTGTTATTACATCTCAGTGTTTTGGTGACTCTGCACCTCTGAGCTGTGGGCTTTACCAGTGTGCCTTAGTTTTATTATTATTTTTTTTAACCATTCCTACATGCATGGTGAAGGATGGTTGAAAGTCACTAGGATTTACCAGTGCCCTTTGTATATATGGCGGAGACAGCTAGAGTTGGAGGTGTTTGTTTCCCTTGTAGGGGTGGCTTGACAAAACCCAAGCAGAATGGCTCCAGGGAAATATTATCTCTAGGGCAAGCCACATGAGGAAAGCTCTAATGCTCAAGGATCTCGTAAGTGACCATTCTTGTCCTCCTGAGCTCCAGCTATTTCTCTGCCGACAGTCATAGTTTTCTTATCCTATTATGGGATTTGTGGTAGTCTTTGCTCTGGTCAAGTGCTCAATGAATTGCTTTTTTATAACTGGGACAAAATAGCCAGAATCTACAACTGAAAGAAGAGAGTTTTATTTCGGCTCACATTTCACTCCATAGTTGGCTGGCTCTGAGGAAAGCAAGCATCGTGCAAGGAAATGTGCTCACCTTATGGGGGACAGAGAACAGAGAGAGGGGAGGAGCAAGGGAGGCACGTGAACCCTGCTAGGACACACCTCCACTGATCCACCTTTATGCAGCATTCTGCTACGACATTCCCTTGATCTAATCACTTTTCAAAAACCCCATGTTTGAGAGATCGAGCCTCTGAAGTGTGTGTGTGGGCATGATATAATCATAACATGGATTGCTTGTAAGTTTCCCGAATTATCTCTCCTCCCTTCAGTCTTGAGAAAGAAGATTTCATTATGGATCCTACAGTACTTCTTTTATTTTACTGTGCATTCAGTATTTCACTTGTTAGGACAGGGCTGTGGTTGGGGTATGTGTTCTGCCAATACATGTGTTGAAAACTCAATCCCCAGAACAGCAGTAGGGTACAGTGGGACGTCAGGTGACAGGATCATGAAGGCCCTGCCTTCCTGCATGGATTAAGGCATTGGTGAATTCAGGGATGAGTGGTGATATGGTAGAAGTGAGCTCTCTCCAGATTCCTGGCTGTCAGAATGGTTTTGCTAACCCTGAGACCCCTGAGGCTCACTGATTGTCATGCATATGGTATCCTCCTCCACACAGAAAGCCGTGAGATGCCTCTTGTGGGCCCTGGGTGACTGCCACCATGTACACTCCCAAATGCCCAATTTGTGAGCCAATAAGTTCTTTTCTTTGTAAATATCTTTAATTCGTTTACTTTCTTATAGTAGCAGAAAATGAACTAAATCAGATGGAGTAGAGGCTTGTAATTTCTTCCCTTATTAAAATAGAAAGTGAAAGTCACCAATATCTTATCTTTTTCTTTTTCTTTTTCTTTTTTTTTTTTTTCCTCTTAAATTTGGTCATTCAAGTAGTTGTGGATTGGTATGAGTACAGATGTGATTTGCATTTACCTAGTGACTAATAATGTTTCCCTTGCTCTACAGAATTTTAAACACCACTTACATGATATTCCCCTGAATTGAATTTTGGTGCTTTAGAATCAGCTAGTGGAGCCTTTTCATGAGGCTTTATCCATGTTAATTTGTGGTCCAACTTTCAGTGAGGGACTCTTCTGAGGCTCCCCTCTGGTTCTGATTAGGGTTCTAGTTTGAACCTTTCTTTGGGATCATGTGACTTCAGCCAGGCACATGTTCGAGTTTCACTACCTGAGAAACTCTGGATCCAAGAGGGAAGCTGGAAGCTGATGTCATGTCCTCAGCAGTCCTGGGCTGCTCAGCTCTGCCAGGAGCTGGTCCTCAGAGAAAGAACCCCTCTCTGAGTGGTGTACAATTGTATCTTCTCTTCCTCACCCTCCTATGCAGCTCCTCCAAGTCCTGGGCATGCACACAGCACTGTGCCAGGCTTGGACAATAACAGTGTCTTTTGCATGTCTCTGCCACATTTTTCTGGCTCCTTCATCCCCAAGTGACCAACAGAGTTCAATTTATCTTCAAGGCCTTTAAGAGCACTGAGAAAATATTGGCTCTCCAGGACGGTAATGGAAGGAAACAATTAAATTTGGTTTGGCTTTAAGGCTAGCAGAAGTACTGCTAACTGAGTGAGCACACTCTCTGACACACAGAGTGCCATGTCCACTAAATCATAGTTTCATTTCCTTCAGGTGAGTTGTGCTCCTAAGAAGATACTGCCGGGAGGGGATACTGCTGAAATGGCACCCCAAAAGGCTATTTATTTTCACTCATCACTCTATTTTATACACATTCTAGATTCCACATTTTCTACATGAGGTAACACGATCACAAGGTTTTCTTTAACATATACATGTGTGCGCTGCTGAACAATCCATGCCAATCATTTTACTGCAAGAAAACTGTGATTTCAAAAGAGTAACAAGAAGTGCAAATCTATGAAGCCTACAAGAAAATGAGACCTGTGCCTTTCTCATCTCCTTGACAAATGCATAAAGGTAAGTTAGTCCCATTTTGCTAATGTCCTGCAAAATCTGATTGCTACTGAGCAGCTAGAAAAGGCAATGGATGTGTGGCACACCGCCATGCCCCTGATGCATCAAGTTACCCAAGTTCTTTGTTGTTGTTGTTTAAGTATTTGGTACAAGGCCTCACTATGGAACCCTGACTAACAATGAGCCTCCTGTTTTTAGCCTCCCCAGTGCTAGGATTACAGGCATGTGCTACCAGGCCCTGTCTCGGTGGCCCACTCAGCATGCCCAGTGGTGGGGCTGGTATGACATACAGTGTCAGGGATTGAACCCCAGTTACTGTGCTTGCCTAAGCAGGTGCTTAGTCTGATGAGCTGTCTTGTTGACCTTCAGCACACAATTTCATTTTGTCCATTTAAGAATCCACTGAAGAAAACTTTGTGGTACTGGTTTTACAGATTAGCAAACTGAGTTTCAGTATCTCAAGGAAGATGATTAATTTTCCTTCATAATAATGTCTCTCAAAAGCCAAATTATGAGCAGGTACAGGGCTGGCAGCAAAACAGTAAGAATATAGAAATTATTTAAAATAAAATTCTAGGCCTCTTTGCCTATACATTCTAGCTTGGTAGCTGTGGTTCGTATCTAGAAACTTTTCCTGGGTGCCAGAGTAATTCTGTTCTGTTGCTAGATGTGGAGCATCTGTTTTACCCCGCGACCTCGCCAAGTTCAGGAGCTGATTAAGTCTCAGATTTCCTCCTTCAATAGATGGTTAAGGCTGCTCAGGCCCTGTGTTGAGAGGGGCTGGTGGCAAAGTAGTGAGGGATCCATTAGGGACGGTGAGGATGGGCCAGATGGAAGGAACAGAGCCGCACTGTCAAGCATTGGCCAACTGTGATCTGAATTGTGACAGTTGGTAGGTGGGTGAGAAGAGAAAAAAGGAGGTTAGAGAATATCAGATACATTTTGATTAAAAATTGCCAGGGAATGTACTCACTCCCCCAAGAAGCCCCTGCCCCACTCTTATCTAGATCATGAACCTGAATACCACTCTTGGGGACAGAGCAATGATGACGGGTGAGGAGAGAAACAAACAGAGACAGGAGCACAGCTCTCACAAATCTCATGGTATCAGCTTGCCAGCTCTCCTAGCCTGGGGCGCCCATGCCAGGAATACTGGGGCTCGCCGTGTACCCACAGCTGCCATGTGCCCATGTTCTCCCTGCTGCAATTTCGTTTCACAAGACAAGAACAAAAATGTGGCTTTATATAGTTTAGTAATAGATTACATATTTCTTGTTATTTCACAACTTAGAGTGGAAGTAAGAGTGGTTTGTAGTTCCAAGTTGTGTTACATTTTCATGGTGAATCTGATCACCAAATTAGACACAATGGCTTTCATTACCTCACATATTCTTAGAAAGAATAGGAAATACTGCTACCCAGTAGCTCTTTGTCAGGTCTGAATTTTGTATGACAAATACAACAGGGTGACCCCTTGCATCAGGGACATATTAAATTCAAAAGAACTATGCATAGCTTAATAACGACATCAACCAGAGCACCTAAAAATGTCAGTGTTCCACGAACTTCTTAAAGGTAACCCAATTCCTAGGGTCTTCCCCAGTTGGTTCTCACCTTGTCTCCCCTCTCAGGATGCTCACTGTTACTTCCTGTGTCCCTGAAGAGCTGAAAGAAAGCAATGTACAGATCATTTCTCCATCAGACTTAGGAGTTACCTTCTCAGTTAACCTCCTTGTTGAGGGAGGGAGAGAGAAGAGAGAGAGAGAGAGAGAGAGAGAGAGAGAGAGAGAGACAGAGACAGAGAGACAGAGAGACAGACAGAGATAGAACAGAGACAGACAAAAGATAGACAGAGACAGATGGAGATAGAGAAACAGAGACAGAGAGACAGAGATAGAGAGACAGAAAGACAAAGACAGAGAGAGATAGAGAGAGATGGAGAGAGACAGACAGACAGACAGATACAGACACAGAGACACAGAGAGACAAAGAGAGAGAAAGGACAGTGACCCCACCGTGGAACCAGAGCTGGATGTGTAAGTGCTTGGATCATCTCCTCTGGGGATGCACATCAAGGGCTACATGAGTGGGAAACATAAACATGTCAGAAATGAAGGGCAGGGAGGTAACTCAGGGGCACAAGTGCCTGCCTGCCAAGTGCAAGGTCCTGAGTTCGAACCTTGGTTCCACCAAACAAAACAAAACAAAACCTATTTTGGGAGTGTGTGAGATATCTCAGTGGAATAAATGTTTGCCTGGCAAGTGCAAGGTACTGAGTTCAATCCCTGGTACCACTAAAAAAAAATGTCAGGAATGATGCCAGTATGAAGAGAGACAAAAAGGAAAGACACCATGAACAAAGTTGTAGGGAAGGAGCCAGAGTTTACTTTCCATAACCACCAAACAGGTCTACAGAGCCAGAACTATTTGAAGTTAAGAACAAAAGAAAATAAGAAGCCCCAAACCAGTCGTCTCAGATGCAGCTACTAAATACACAGAAAACATATAATTGACTTTGAACTACACACCTTTCTGTCAATGACAATATTCCCTATTTCAAAATTTTTAAGATACGATTCTTAGGAAATACAAGTTGTAAAAATACTTTAATAAACTGCCCCCCCCCCAATTCATTGGAGGCTGGAAACAGATTCTTCCTTCAGCTTCCAGGCAGAAGGTCTGAAATTTCTCCTCGGTAACAACAGCATTTCAGAGATGACTACACTGACCTTCCAAGTTGAGCGCAAAGTGTTGCTGGGTCCTTGCCTGAGAGTGATGGCAAGGGGATGCCACAAGGCTGCTACGCTAACATTGGGGGATTGCTGTGACTAATTCCGTTCAGATGCATTTGTGAGAATTTAATGTCTCAGACAGGAAAAAGCTGAGTTTTCACACCAAGGGGCAACAGAGAAGTTTGGGTAGACAATGAAAAATGTGCACCTTGTGCAGCAGTGGGGAGGAAAAGGGAGTCGATTTTTCAAACCTCAGAAAACATGCAGGACTCTCAGATTTGCCGAGGGAAAAGAAAACTTTTTATTTTGGTGTCTATGAGAACATTATCTTTAAGGCAACAATCAAAATGGGAGAACCTGCCACCAAGCAACTAGAAAGCCGTGCCAAAGCTGGGCTGCACTGAGATGAGAGGTGAGAACACCTTGTGGGAGCTCAGTCTGCCTTCCACCCCAGTGTCTCCCGTCCTGTGTGACTGACGCCAGTGTCTCCCACCAGTGCACATTCTTGACGAACGCAGACCAGTTGAAAATGTAAAATGGGGCCATGTCACTTTGATAGGAATTGGAATCTTCATTCAATAAATGTACTGATGAGTACATGGGCCTCATTTCATATTGTAAAGGGCATGAAGGAAAGAAGAAGTGAATTAAGGAAAGAAGAGAGGAGGGATGGCAAAGAAAGGAAGTGGAAGAAAATAAAAAGTGGATGGAAGGAAGGAAGGATAGAAGGAAGGAAGGAAGGGAGGAAGGAAGGAAGGAAGGAAGGAAGGAAAGAAGGAAGGAAGGAGAAAGAAGACCAAAAGAAAGTGGGCGAGGGAGGGGCACTCAGGAAATACAAACTATTGCTTCCTTTTAGTATTCTTATTTTCTGAGAAACAAAATATATCTCACTGAGGAGTAATTTAGCTATTATAGAGTAAAATCAAACAAAAAATATCTTACTATATCACAATAAGCAAATCAGTAAGATAAGAAAAACTAAGGGAGGAAATATCTGTGGAAAACCTTTCTTTTTAAAACTTTTTTATTTATTTATGTTATGGCTTGCTCGGCCTGCCCTGGGGGTGGGGCTGGCATGTGGTGCCGGGGATTGGACTGCAGTCCCTGGGGTTGCCTAAGCTTGTCTAAGTAGGTGCTTTAGACCACTGAGCTATCTTGCTGACCCCGGAAAACCTTTCAAATAGAAACTTGTAGACTGAAAATATATGGGATTCTTCAAAATGCATGAAGAAAAATGGCATGCTCCAGCTACTTGAAGAAAACAACAGAACTTGTTCAGTATCTTTTTCTAAATAGGTAACAAGAACATGATGAAAAATGTCATTTCCCTGATAATCAAAGGCATGGTATGGCTTGTGTCTAGATGTGACCACCACCAAAACCTCACGTGGTCATAGGTGGGCCTTTTTAGAGATGGCCCAATCTAGAATGTGTGATGTTGGCATGAAGGGAGTGTGATGACTGACTGAGTCCACTGATTGGCTTGACATAGTCCTAGATGTAGGGTTACCTGCCATAAGGGTGAGTAGCCTAGGCAGAATAGAGTGGACAGAAAGGGGGTTGTTGCTGGCTTGCTGCCTTCTACCCACTCTACCCTGCCGTGGGCTGTCCATCTTCTGTGATGCCTGTCTGCAGCACCATTCTGCCTTGGAGCCAACGGCTATGGTCCAAAATCTCTAGGAAGTATGAGCCAAAATAAATCTTTCCTACTTTAACTTTGGGCCAGGAGTCTTGTCTCAGCAATGAGAAAAGTAACCAAAACAACATACAAATTGATATACCATGCTATTTGGACTAAAATTTTGAAAATATAAAGTATATTATTCAATAACAAGAAGGATTTAGTAGAAGAAGCATATTCACATGCTATATACACTGGTACAAGTTGCTCAGACCAGCTTGACCACACATATTAGGTTTCCAAAAATTTCATAACCCTCGTCATTCCTGTAGTATAAATACATGATATAGAAGTTATTGTTTAAATAAGAGGACTCTTTAGTGTTACTGAGAGAGCTAAAACACGAACCAATGCAAATACTCAACAATAAGAGAATAGACAAGAGGGAGAGCAACTCAGAGACCCCAGAACAGCATTGGTGGGTGGGTTCACTCTTGGCCCTTGCTGATTCCTGTTGGTTCACAAGCACTGGGGAGGGCAGCATTCACAGGCACTCCATGTTCCTTTGATGCTTGATGACCTGGGAGAAACACTAATTGCACAGATGTGACACAGGTGAAGTATTTGCAAAGAATGCTGGGCATGGAAAAACACAATGGAATAGTAAGCCAATAAGAGTCATCTATAGATAGCCCTAAACTATGTGAATTGTGTGTGATTTCAATTTATAAATACTTGAGTAAATATATCAGTAAAATCAAAATCACTCCCATTTCTGTATGTTCACATACACACACATGCAAAACTCAGTGACTTTTTAAAAACATTTTTCAATTGCTTTTTTTAAACTATTGCATTGGAAGTTTTACCCCAAGATTTCATCCATTTTCATTTTATTCTTTTCAGATGTAATATTATCACATGGTGTTCATATGGGTTCATTTAATTTATTTTATTTTTAAAAAAACCAACACACATGCTAGTTATTTTCAGCCTCTCAAAGTGCTGGAATTACAGGCACCAGGTGTGCACCATCATGCCCAATCTCAGTGGCTATTTCAGGGTGCCCCGCGGGTGGGACCAGTACAGTACACTGGGGATCCATCCCCAGCCGCTATGCTCTACCTAAGCAGGTGCTTTAGTCTGCTGAGCTATCAGGCTGGTCCCTGAACAGTCTATTAAATATCTTGGACACAAACATGCTTAATATCAGAGAACCTCCAAGCTCCAAGTTTCCAATAATTCTAAATGAGCCTTTCTTGGTAACACTGGTGCACTGCAGACAGCCCCTTTTTCAAGAGAAGATGATGCTTTATGATTGAGAAAGGTGCAGGATGCGAATTTGGTGAATCACAATTCATCTTTCAGTAGCAGCCACATCCTCCTCCCTCTCCTCTCCTTTTCCTTCATTCTCTCTCTCCCTCCCTCTCTCTCTGTCCCTTTCTCTTTTTGATTAATGCCAACTCTCAGGATTCTGAAACCAGTGAAGTTCACATCTTCTTTCTTTGCTCTCATACCTCCCACTTGTCATCATAAAATTCTCGGAATGCAATCAGTTAAATTTAAAGCATACAATTTAAAGAAATGTTAGACAGTAGGGATTTCAAAGCAGCAATCTCTTTTAGTCAAACTGCTCCAACAAGAAGAATCATGAACAAATCGTGCTTACACAATGGCTGCTCAGATTAATTAGAAATAATTACACTTTGTTATCTTGTGAAGCTATTAGTATTTCTTCTCTGTTTGGCTTTAAGTTGTAAGTAGGGCAGTTCTCCTAATGCCTGGATCTTGCGGAGACATTGTATAATGTCATATACAATGGAGTTGAGAGGTCGTAGGCATTAGCAACATTTGATGTCATAGAAGTATAGTGGCTGGTCTCTTGTCTACTATACTGTACTCTACTTATTCAGAAGAACATCTTAGGTTTCCAAGATGTGTTATTCAAAATGAGTAGATCTATGAACAGGACACAGGTGGATTGTGATAACTTGAATATCACTGTCATGTCACAGGTTTCCTTTTCTACAGATGTGCTTTTGTCTCTAAGATACACTTACAAACATTTGGCTAACTTTGGAGATACAAGATTTCTAAAGAAACCTACAGGAAACCTTGGAAAGTGACTGGGGCCTGTACATGATGTGGATAAAGGGATCATGAAAAAAACAAAATAAAGACAAATAAAACAAAATCAGGCTGGAAAGGCCAGGGGGAAAAGAGAAACTTAGAACACCTATGTTTTGTCAATAGTGGCTTGGCAACTAGAATAGGAAGCACAGCGCAATGCTGGCTTCCAGAAGACAGCTAAGAAAAATGAACCTCTGAGACCAGATGGTTTTATGGCTTAGCAAACAATAGATTTGCATAATGCTTCCTCAATAATTCTGTCATGAAGAGTGTTGAGCTACAAAACAATGCACAATTGTGCTGTGTGTAAAGACCAATGCCTGACTGCCCAGCTGCAATTAAGGAGAGCCTAGAATGCCAGGAAGGACAGGTACATAAAGGATCATTACAGCGCATCTTTCCCTTGGGGAGGGAGAACAAGATCTCTCCTGGTGGCCACATTATGCACTGATCATTAAAAACCAGGAATTTTCTGATTCTGGGCACCACCTCCAGGAGGCTTCTTGATTTGTTCTGATATGCAATTTCATTCACTTTTTTTTTTTTTTTTCAGGATCAGGGTTCAAACTCATGACCTTGCACTTGCCAGGCAGGACTTGTGCCACAGAGCTACCTCACCAGTCCCTTTCACTTTTGTTTCTAAGTCTTCAATGACTGCCATCTGGTTTCCCTTCAGGAAGAATTGACAACTCCCTTACAGTTGAATTATTTTCCAGTGAATATAGTCACCACCTCCCCCCTGAGATCTCAGGATGTTGGGACCTCATAATCCTATTTTGGCAAGTGTCTGGGAATTCTCATCCATCCATCCATCCATCCATCCATCCATCCATTCAATCAACTTACTTAGCAGTGATTATTTGTACAGGCGATTTCTCTATTAGTGAAATCTATTAGTAAATACAGATTGCGGTTCTCTAATGCTCACGTTCAAAATAGAAATAGGCCTGGGGAATACGAAACCATTGAATTCTACTTTTTCTTTTTCTGAAATGTAGCAATGATCTATTACCGCAAGCTGAATATTTACAGGAAAGAGCTGACAGATTCAAAAGCTTAGCAGTCAACGTAACTAAATCCAGCTGATGTAGAAGACCACAGGAGAGCATTCTGGGGCTTGAGGATGTGGCCAACATGGACTCAAGTCAGCTGTTCTCCTCTTCGCACAAGTGGCAGCAGGTAACTAAAAAACTAGCCATCACCTGGTTTTCCAAGAAAAGTAAAATTAATTTTAGAAGTTTCTATTTTATGAAAACATTGGTAGTTTTGCAAAGTTGACGGCTGACTTTAAATTTTAATAATATTGCAAGGGACACAGGGACTGCTTCATTGTGAAGTACTTGTCCTGCAGTCTCAGGTTGTGAACTGTACACAAGCCTCTCAGCAGTGCTGCCCAAAAGAAATACTGTATAACCTGAGTCATTACGTGACTGGAAAATTTCCAGTACTAACAGTAATTTTGAAATGAATATTTCAAATTCATTGTAATTTTTCATTGAATTCAGTGTAAATAATCTATCCTATTAACTCAGCTGTTCAAAATATTATCATTTTAACATGTAATCAGTTCTTTTAAATTATTAGTGAGATACATTGTATTCTTTATATCGAGTCTGAAATGTAGTAAATACTTCACATGCACAACACATTTTAATTTTAGTGGGTTGCATTCCAGAAGCTTATTGACCAACTCTGGCTAACATCTATGGCTGAGCTGTTGAGTGCCTTGTTTGGGGCCCATATAAAATGTGGTCATATCTTTCCTTGGGCAAGGTGTTTTGGAAGCTGTTCTAAGGGCTCTGTCCTGCCCCTGTCCTGCAAGCTCTTGTCATTTCAGTAACACTCAGCTCAAGCTGCCCAAGCACATGCAAGAAGTAAATGAGAAAGGCCGTTCATACGATCTGCTTTCCTCAGCAAATAACACAGCGGACATTGGGTCTTTCCTGACTTTGGTGAAACACAAGCTTGGACACCTCTTAGAAGCTATACGACCTTCCTGAGCATTGTGGAAAACGGTGATGCGTTCTTACTTTGTATACTTCTAGCAGTGTGAGTCCGCTACTTCAGAAATTAATGTTTGCCATTGCAAATGTACAGGGTTATTTGTACAGGTGATTTTTCTATGAGTAAATACAGATCACTGTTCTCTAATGCTCAAGTCAGAAATAGGCCTGGGGAATACGAAACCACTGAGTTCTACCTTTTCTATTTTCAAAATGTAGCAGTGGCCTCTCACCCAAAGCTGAACACCTACAGAAAGGACTGACAGATTAAAAAACGTTCATTATTCTAATTTATAGAATCTTTTAAGTCAGGTAAGACAAGTGGAGAAAATAACTAAGAGGCAAATATAAACTTAAAAAAGAAGTAAGCCAACCGTAACAAGAAAAGTAGTAACTCTCTACTCCTGAGCTATTCAAATGCTGAATAGAATTCCTGAGTTCATTGTATCCATAGATATTAGGCAGTGACAGCACAAGACAAGGTTTTTGTAGCACACTTAATGCGTATCTGTGTAGCTTTTGTGCCCTGTTTTGTAACAGGTTTAATAATACACATACATATAAATATATACATGGACATTTTCAGAGTATAGGTAAATATCATACTACCTGTATTATTTTGAAATTTTAAATGTCATCTTTGGTTTTTTTATCTTTATAAAATTCAAAGTATTTTATTTTTTAATATAATAAGTATAGCTACTTTTATTTTTTAATAGATTACACATGTAAATAACTTAAAAACAAATGAATATAACAATAAAAATTGTCTGAAATAAAAATAAAAAAGAAAGAACTTACAGATCAGTCATATAAAAGTTCAATCTGTGCCAAAAATTAAGAAACTTACATTCATATATTAGAATTCTCAAAATAGAAAAGGGTAGGCTATAAATATATAAAGATTTAAAACATCTGAATTTATTTGCTCTAGCCCTTAAAAGTCAGTGAGGACTTAGGACATAAGAGAACCTGTACTGTAACATCCTATAACTCAGTGGTGTCCAAAATTTTATGTACAAGGATATTATGGAGACACAGAGGAAAGTGATTGATGATTTATAGGATGCCTAAGGAGAGCTGTTGAAAGAGAAAACATTCTCTCAGGCTTTCACAGATAGCAAACTGGCCAAGCAAGGTTTGTGACTGACAAAAGATCTACAAAATGCTGTACATGGTTTCAGGGTAAATTCTGAGAGGATTTGACTGATCTTGTCAGATGAAAAAGCTACATTTTTTTTGTTATATAGGTCTTTCTTTACCTTGAACTTAACCATCCAGCAGAAAAGTCTAACTAGTAGGTATAAAAAGTAAAACCATACTCATATGCTGAGCTGTAAAAGGCTCAAGTCAACAGCTTCCAACATTTCCAGTTCTGCTGCTAACTCAATACTTTTATGAACTATTGGACTATATATAGAGCTACTTTCTCTTAGTCAATGAGAAGAAAATTTGTACTAATAGTGTTTAGAAAAAATAATATGTCTGCATGGTGTACTCTGAACAGCTATGAGGACAACAATATGCAATGAATTCATTATTGTAAGTATGCTACTAACCTGTTTTGAAACTGTCTCACTGTTATTACTTTCTCATTAAAATTAAGAAAATAATAATTAAAAAATTCTAAATTTAGTTGTAAATATAGCACCACATTTCCAAGAAAAATGAACCTTATTCATAAAAATGTGAATAAAATCATAACAAGATATAAAAAAATGAAGTTGTCCAAAACTAATTGTAAAGAAAAAGATCATTAAAGCATATACATAAAAAATTATCTAAGGAGAACAAAATTAAATAGCATCTTATTCCACATTTTAAAAGAAGAGTAAGTGGATAAGAACAGACAATTCAAAGGATTGAAAGAAAAAAATCTCTCCTCATTGAGTTTTATACTTAGCAAACATATTTTTTGAAAACTATAAGTAAATTATTATGCAAACTCAAAATATTCTAATATCTTCAGATGTAGCACATCGAAAGAAAGTAACAAAGACTGTAATACAGAGGGCAAGAGAAATTGTTGTATGGTCCTGGATAAGGAATATAAAGCTCTCAAAATGGTAGTTATACAGGACTATGTAAAATATAATTATATTACATGAAACCTTTTAAAATCTCATTGAAGATTTCTACAAAATGTGATCAATTTTATGTCAGGTTAAATACAGATTTTTTAAAAATGAGTGCATGCATGTGTGCAAAAGATAAGGAAGAAGTACTAAAGTCAATGGAAAGTAGAAATATACATTTTAAAGTTTTTAATACTAGGAGAAAATGTCATGCCATGTCTTATAAGTAGATTGTAAGTCAAAGATACAGTATAAATCATAAAACAAAAATTAAACAATACTCAGAAAATAGGTTAAATATTGGAGCAGGGGAGATAACTCAGGGGCACAAATGCCTACCTGGCAAGTACAAGGTCCTGAGTTTGATCCCCGATTTCACCAAAAAATTTTAATTAAATATGAATTAATTAAAAATTAGATTAAGTATTTCAAAACAATACTGTGAAATTAAAATTAAATTGTGAGTCCAACTAAGAGGCCAGAATGTTGTGTATCATATGTACAAGTCTATGACCCATTCATAGTACTCACATAGTATTTGAATAGGTGAATATATACAAAAATATCAACTAAGAGAATGTTTTCAGGATAGTAAATATTTCCTAAGAATAAAACATAGCATAATGACTGGAATGCCAAATATATGACCAGTATTTCTAACAGTTTGAGGATAGGATATCAGACAAAGTTCTAGTATGTCATGTCATAGACATGGGCAGTGTCTATGACGCTTACTAGTGGCCAAATGTCACTTGTGGGACTGAGCCAATGCTATTTCCTTAATACCTGCCCTGTACACCTAGAAAGAATCATGACCCATAGGGTGCTACAGAAGCCCATTTGTAGAATATGCTGATGGAATATTTTATTGCTATATACAAAAGAATTATTGAGAGACTGCTGTTGTATACCCCTTTTTCTCCTGTGCTTAATTGTTTGCCCTATTTGGTGGGTTCTTTCCATTCTCATTTATGGAGCTGCGGTCACTTTGATTCCTCTCTAAAGTATCTGTGAGTGGTCTGCGTAGGGTTGGCAGTATCGTCATGAAATTCTTTAGTTGTTCTTTGTCCTGGAAGTATTTCACTTCTCCATTAAACTTGAAAGAAAGTTTTGCAGGGTATATCAGTCTGAGTTGGAATTTCCAAGACTTGTGGAAATTTGCTCCAGGCTCTTCTTGACTTGATGGCTTATAAAGAGAAATCTGCCATCATTCTGATGAATTTTCCTTTAAATGTGATCTGTTTCTTTTCTCTAGGAGCTTTTAATATACTGTTCCTGGGCTGATTTTCTGGGATCTTGATAGTTATATGTCTGGGTGCGGTTTTAATGGGGTTGATGTTATTTCCAGTTCTATATGCTTCTGTTGCTAAATGTCAGATTGTTTCCCCATATTTGGGAAGTTTTCTGCTATTCTATCCATATCCTTTTTGTATCATTTGTATTGACTCCTTCTTTCTTATTGATGCCTACTAGTCTTATGTTCATCTTTGCATTATCTTGAAGATGTTGAATTATTTTTCCTGCATCCTAGTTATTCTTAAGAAATCTTTTCTTACCTCTTCATTAGCTGCAATGGTGTCTTCAAGGTCTGAAAGTCTATTTTCATATTCATTCAAATGGTTATGTCAGACTGTGATTGAGGTTTTAATTTCCTGTATAGTTCTTTGAACCTGCCTCCTGCATTGTATTTCTTTCCTATATTGCTCATTCGAGGATTCTATCATTTTTCTACTCTCCTCTATTTTTATAAGTGTCTTCTTTAGAAGCATTTAGTACCTTTTTCATTATAATTATTATTTCTTTTTATAGTTCTGAAAATATTTCTGATCTGATTTCCTCTATAGCTTTCTGCAGGTTTTTACTTCAGATGCTATTATTTCAGAGATTTCAGGTGTGTGATTTCGAACTTCTTCTAAGCTATTGTCTCCTGTATTTATTGTGGGTGGACTCAGGGCCTGAGAATGCATTTTCTCCTTCTCTTTGTCATTTTGTATAGCAGTGCCTTCTGACTTTTGATGTTGAGCTTCGGTAGAGTTATTACCTTAGCACTAGGTCCAGATCTACCAAGTTAAACTCATCCAGGTGGGTGTGGCTTGTGTCTGGCTACTGTGCTCCACTTTTTCCTGCTGCAGCCCTTGGAGGTGAAACTGCTGTGCCACCCTGACAAATGTTCTGCTCCTGAATCAGCTGGGTGACTCTTACTCTAGCTTCTCTGCAGGGAGTTCTATTGCAAACTCTACACCAGGTCTGTCTGATAGCTGAAGTTCCACTCACACACTGGGCCTTATTGCTGGGTTAAATGTGTTTCTGGTGGCATCTGTGTAGTCTCATTCACCGACTGGGCCTAGATGCTGGGTAAAATGAGTTTCTGGAAGGTCTTGAGCAGTCTCATTCTCCCTCTGGGCCTGGACTGTGGCTGAAATGAGTTTCCAGTGGACAGTGTCACTTGCACTCCGAGCCTGGGATCTGGGTAGAATGAAGATCTGGCAGGCCCCAAACAGTTCTTTCACATTCCAGGCCTGGATGCTATGTTGAATGAGTTTCCATTAGGCCCTGGGCACTCTCACTTGCACTCCAGGCCTGGGCTATGGCTTGAATTCATCTTTGGTTTAAACAACATTTTCTATTATGAATAAAATTGAGCATATTTGTATGTTTATAGCAACACTGGTTTTCCTTCTTGGAGTTGTTCATTCATATTATTTTCCCATTTCTTGTCAGATATTTGTGTTTTCTTTTGATTTTTATTTATTTCAGATGCAGCTTATATATGTTGTACCTACGTATTGTTTTTATCATTTTATTCTTTTTTAGAAGTCATTTGTTAAAGGAAGTTCTTAATTTTAAATCTAAATCATCAAACTTTCTTTTATAGTTATTATTTTTTGTCTTTTTAAAAGAAATTATTGATTCTTCATTCTCTGTTCTGTTCCACTAGTCTTAATATCTGATTTTATGCCAGGAACATGCTGTTTTTATCAATGTAGCTTTGTAATGTAGCCTCAAGCCTAGGATAATGATGCTTCCTGCTTTGCTCATGTTGATCAGAATTGCTTTAGCTATTCTGGAGTTCTTCTTGTTCCACTTGAATTTTGGAATGGTTCTCTCTAGTTCTGAGAAGAATTATTTTAATATTTTGAATGTCAATGCAATATATATATATATATATATATATATATATATATATATTATATATATATATGTTTTGTTGGAAATATAAAATAATTCAACCAGTATTGAGATCCATCAAAAACCTAGAACTAGAAATTCCATTCATTTAAGTTATCTTCCAGGTATTTTTCTGAAAGAAGTTAAGAAACACATTATAGGGAAATATACATCCCTATGTTTATAGCAGCACAATTCATAATAACTAAATCTTGGAAGTAGTCTGTGTGTCCACCAGCTGTTGAATAAATAAAGGAAATATGATATGCACATTCAGTTGAATACTACTCTGTCATAAAGAAGGATGAATTTGGGTCATGTGTAGAAAAATGAATGCAACTTTGAGACCACATGGGAAGTGAAACTAATATGACACACAAGTTTAAACATGTCATGATTTCTCTTACATAACAAGAGCAAAATATAACAGCAAAATAAAAGATAGGTAATATGGAAAAGAAGATAGGTCATTTGTAAGGGGGAAGACTAAGAGACAGAGGGAAGGGAATAGGTGGTGATGAAACAGAGAACTGAGATGTGTTCTGTTCTTGCATTAAATGCTTGTGAAAAGCACTGCAATCAAAAAGGGAAAAATCAATCAAAAAGGGAAAAAAGTAAGGCAGTAGCAACAAAAAATTCTTGAATCTTACCTCAACACGATAAAGACTATGTATGACAAGCTCATAGTTAGCATCATATTGAATGTGGAAAAATGACAAGCATTTCCTCTACAGGCAGGAAGGAGACACTGCTTGCTTTCACCAGTTTTGAGAAATGCAGTGCTGGAGACTTTAGCTAGAGCAAGCAGTCTAGAGAAGGAAATTGAAGGGCCCAGTTAGGTAAGGAGAGAGTGAAATTACACTTATTTCTATGTGATTTGATTATATTTCTTGAATACCCTATGGGGTCCACAAAAAGTCTCTTACAACTGATAAGTTCAGCGAAATAGTAGGATACAAAGTCAATGTACAAGGATCAGTAGCCCTGCTATACACCAATAATGAATTCATTGAGAAGGAAATTAAGAAAGCAATCCTATTCACAGTGACCAAAACAAAACAGATAACTTCTAGGAATAAACTTAAACAAGAACATGCCTTGCCTCCTTCCAACAACCTCCATTTATTTAGACTATTTCAATATTACACAATAAATTTTCCCTGTTTGAAATTCATACTCTTCTTACTAGATTTATTCTTAAATATCCCATATTTTTAAACTTTCTTTTTTTCCTAATTGCTTGTTTCTTTCTATAAGATTGCAGTCAATATTATATTTTTTTTACCTTACTAGTTGTTAATTTTTGTTTGTTTCTTTATTTTTATGGCCGGCTCAGCCTGCCCTGAGGGCAGGGCTGGTGCAGCATGTAGTGCCGGGGATTGAACCGTGGTCCCTGAAGCCACCCGCAGGAGCTTTAAACCACTGAGCCATCCTGCCAGGCCCCACTAGTTGTTAATTTTTAACAAACCAAATAATGTATTTTTTGGATTATCTTGGAGAATATGCATATAATTCATATACACAGCTGATCCTTGAATTATTTGAGGGTTACATCCTGACAAAAAGACATCAAAAATGAAAATATTCTAAGTTAAAAGGTATGTGTAGGCAGCATGGACCTAGGACGAGCAGCTGAGGTATACAGCTAGGCTCTGTGTGGCCCAAACTATGTTCCAACCCATATAAGGAGTATTCTTATAGCACAGATGCTGCGCAAGGTAACTTAGGTGAACTAGTCTGCCTGCAAGACTCCAGGTAAAAGATGGGAAGTGCCAAAATAGAATACAGGGGAACTAGTTTACATACATACAAATTCCTAATTTACAATATGCTTTGCTATATGGCTGTAATGCTTACTCCAGTTGTCTAAAGTACACAACCATCCATTACCAAAGTGTTTTAATTTCTAAACTTCACTTCCTATAATAAACATTGCTAATTGTCCTATTGTAAGTAGGATACCATTTCTGACTTAACTACATGTTCTTCTTTGGGTAATGATATTGGGAGGTGCTTGGATCACAACCTCACCAAATCCCTGTACTGATGGATGGGGGACAGTAGCTAACAGAAACCAACATCCCACTCTCAATTAATAGAGAAGGCATGGTCTTAACACAAACACAAACTAGGAATCTCTGACACACAGAAGAGGTATCTGAAAGATGAACTCTTTATAGAGAGCCACTGATTGCAGTGATATAGCTACCAAGTATCAAAATTTCACAAAAATGTATCACAGAAATAACAACAGTTCTCTCTGAAACGGAAAATGATAGGATGAAAGAGCAAAATGTAATCTCAGGCCTCCAGTCCACCAGAACAAATCCAGGAGACAGCAGTATAGAAAAAATTGGAAGTCACACACCTGAAATCTCTGAAATAATGGCAACTGAAGTAAAGAAATAACTTCAAATTGTTGTAGAGGAAATCAGATCATAAATAATCTTCCAGATATAAAAAGAAATGATAGCTATAAGAAAGAATTACTAAGTGTATCTACAGAAGATACTGATTTAAAAAATAGAGAATAAAAAAAGATGGAATCCTTGAATGAGCAATATAGGAAAGAAATAGAATGCATGAAACAGATTCAAAGAGATACACAAGAAATTTAAAACTGCATTAAAAGTTAGCAAAACTGTTTAAATAAAAATGAAAATAGACTTTCATGCCTTGAAGACATCACTGCAGCTAGTGACCAGGAAATGAAAGATCTCTTTAAAATAAAAAGGATCCAGGAAATCTTAATTAAGCAGCTTCAAGATTATGCAAAGATGAACATCATAAGACTAATAGGCATCAATGAAAAAGAGCCAGTGCCAATTACATAATAAAAATATGTGCAAAATAGCAGAAAAATCCCCAAATATGGGCAAACAACCTGATTTTTTTAACAACTGAGGCACATAAAACTCCAAATAACATCAACCAAAATAAATCTATACTCAGCCATATAATAATCAAGACCTCAGAAATTTAGAACAAGAATAGCATACTAAAAGTTTCTAGAAGAATAAACAGATCATACTTAACAGAACACCCATCAGAATAATAATAGTTTTCTCAGTATAGACAATAAAATAAAGAAGAACATGGAACAAAGCATTTCAAGTCTCACAAGAAAAAATATTTCAACCCAGACTGATATAGCCTGGAAAATTCATTCAAAATTAATGAAGAAGTAAAATACTTCCATGACAAAGAACAACAAAAAAATTTATGAAGACCAAAGCAACCCTACAAAAAAACTACTAAAATCTACAAAGGGATCAAAATGACAACAAAACCAAGAACAATAACAGAAAGAAATCAACAAACAGGGTAAGTAATCAAATACAGGAAAAGTAGGGAACCAATAACAGTAAAATAACATGACAAACATAAGCCAATAAGTACCAATCATAAACATCATTGCAAATGAACTCAATTAGCCAATTAAAAGGCATGGATTGGTAGTGTGAACCAAGAAACAAAATCCAAAAGTGTGCTGTAGACAAAAAACATATTTAACTAAAAAAAAAGTTCATAGGCTGAAGGTCAAGGAATGGACAATAATCCTATATGTACCAGAGCTCAGAAAAAAGTAGGGATACGTATTCTGTTTACAGACAATCTGAACTTCAAACCAAGAATGATCAAAGGAGATAAAGAATGTCACAACATACTGGTTAGGGGAAAACTTCAAGAGGACAATATACCAGTCATAAGTATGTATGTACCAAATATGTGAGCACCCAACTATGTAAGATAAATTTTAAAGGACATGAAAAAAGCTAATAACCAATAACACAATCTTAACAGGAGACCTTAACATCATTTATCCTAAAAAGATAAAAAGGACAAAAATTTGCAAGGAAGTGGCAGAACTGTACCAAATCTTTGAACAAATGGACTTAGTGGACATTCACAGAGTGTGTCTTCCAATAACATTTAAATACACATTCTTTTCAGCTGCACATGGGATGTTCTCCAAAAGAAACCATATACTAGTCCATAGATTATGCTTAGGTAAATGCAAGAAAACAGAAATTACCTCATGCATGTTATCTGACCACAGTGCAAAGAAACTGGAAATTAACAACAAAAGAAACTACAGAAGAGAAGCTTAGTGATACTATTACTCTATAACATAGGTACCTGAACTTAACATCACTGTCTTTCTGAATACTAAATGCTTTAAACTTAACACAGAACTGGTATTTTCCATCAATCATTGATATTCTAATAATTCCCTATGGACTGTGATATTAAAAAAAAATCTGTTATACTTTTTTTTTAACACAGAAAGTTAGAAATCTAAGTATATACTAAATTGTACCTGGCAAAACCTATGGCATTTTTCCTTGTCTCGTATTCTCTTTAATTATACTGTCAGAACAACTACTATGAAGACAACAAAGGGTATTGTATTAATACAAAAAGTAAAATAAGAAACAACAAAAATTCCATAACATGCGGAAATCAAATAGCACCCTCCTCAGCAACCAATAGGTTACAGATGAAATTAAGCAAGAAACTAAACACTATCTACAAGCTAAAGGAAATTCAAACATAACTTACTAGAATTTGTGCAATGAAAGTAGTTCTGAGTGAAATATGTAGTGGCGAACTTATACATTAGGAAGACAGAATGAGAAGAAGCAAATACCTTAATGCTGCACCTCAAGCTTCTAGAAAAAGATGAGCAAAGCCCAAAGATGGGAGGAAATTTTAAATATTAAAGCAGAAATTAATGCAATTGAGGCTAAGGAAACAACACGAAGAAATAATGAATCAAAGAATTGGTTCTTTAAAAGATTAAATAAAATTGATAAACTCTATCCAAGAGGAAGCAATGCCTCAAATTCAAGCAATATGGAATGAAAAGGACAAAATTATTACAGATCCTGTGGAAATCCAGAAGATCATCAATAACTACATTGAAAATGTTTACTGTCACTAGATTGAATACTTAGAAGAAGAAAGAGACACATTCCTAGGTAGGTACAAATTACCAAAACTGAATTAAAAAGATATAAAAACTCTGGATAATCCAATATCACGTTGGTTCTCAGCCTTTCTAATGCTGTGACCCCGCAATGCAGTTCCTCATGTTGCGGTGACCCCAAACCAAAAAATAATTTTGGTAGCTACTTCAAAACTGTAATTCCAAACAAATAACACTTTCCAATAGCTTTAGGTCATTCAACCCCTGCTGGGGTCACGACCAACAGGTTGAGAACTGCTGCAATATCAGCTAATGACATTGAAAATGTAATAAAAATCTTACCAACAAAGAAAAGCCCAGGGCCTGATTGACTCACAGCTGGGTTCTAAAATAAATATTGAGAAGATTTAATACCAATACCTGGTGCTTGCCAGGCAGGTGCTTAGTCTACTGAGGTATCTCCTTGGCCCTCTTGGTCGTCTTACTGGAAAGATTTTGGTAAATTCAACTCTTAAAATAAATCTATTTTGGGGCCAGGGAGAAGCTCCATAGCACAAGTGTCTGCCTGGCAAGTGCAAGGTCGTGAGTTCAAACCCCAGTCCCCCCCCCCAAAAAAATATATCTTTTGAAATAATTTTAGACTTAGAAAAATTGTCAGATTAGAAGGAAGAAATCCTGTCTATGCTACACCTACCTATACTCTCATTCATTGTCAATATATTGTTATGGTAGTTTATCTTATTTTTCTTGAATTATTTCAGAATAAGTTGTAGCTACCATGCGCTTTGGCCAGTAACACTCTTATCATTTACTTCATAAGAAGAACACCTTATTATGATACTAGAGTGTGATTAGCAAAATTAGGAAAATCTACATTGGTAAAATTCTATTTCTACAAGACTTCATAATAAAATTTAATTAGTTAGTTAAATAATGTCTTCTATCTTCATATTTGGCAAGCTCTTTGCTTTCTTTCCTTTTGAATGTATGACTTTTTCTGTAGGAATAATTTCTTTTTATATGAATTGATTTATTAAGAATTTCAGTTAGGCAGAATTTTTATTCATTATATTTGAAATCTATCCTCACTGAACACAAAATTGTAGAGTAACAGTTATTCTACCTTCTGTCATTTATTCTGTTTCTGAACTTCTTTACAGAAAAATTGTACAGGGACATTCTGGTAACTATGATAATATGCATCTATTTGCAATGATTGTGCCTTGACTTATAATCATATTTCATAGTTCTTCTGATCTTTCCTTTAAATTTTGTCCTTGTATATATTTAAGGTGTGCGACAATACAATTTGATGTGGGTACACATAGGGAAATGACTGCTGCACACAAGCAAATTAACACATCTGCCATTGTCCATAGTTGCATTTTATTTTGTGTTTGGTCAGAGTACCTCATATCTATTCTCAGAACAATTTCACCATGATATTATTGTTATCATTTTACTACTGCAAAAGATCTCTGAACTTATTGCCCCTATATGACTGCAAGTTTACACCCTTGATGGACCTCTACATTTCCTCATTTCTATGTCCTGGACTAGGACTCTTTTTTCTCTTGTATGTGATTTTCTCAGCCTGCATATAAATGAGATACTGAAACATTTTGCTTCCTGAGTCCTACTTTTTTTCTTCAGCATCCTGTCCTCCAGAGCCTCAGGAGCTCTAGCTGGCAGCGACTCCTACAGGTTGAACGTGTGTTGTGGGTGTGTGCACCAGTGCTCTTGTCGCCCATTGTCGGAGGGTTTGTAACCCTTAAAACCTCTTATATATCTCCTGACTAGTTTTATGTCTCTTTTGTAGTAATGTCTATTCAGGCCTCTTGTACATTTTTAAAATCGTCTTTTTCTTTACTATTATTGTTATTTTTTAACCACTGAACTATGTGCTTTCTTTAAATACAATAAATATTGGTCTCTTAAATAGGTGATTTGAATATATTTTATTCAATTCACAAGGTGCATTTTATTTCTTTTCTTCCTTTGCTCTTTCCTTTTTTCTTTCTTTCCTTCTTTTTGTGATGTAAAAGCATAGTTTTACTGAGCCTTCCTTTATGGCCAAACTCACGATATTTTAAACATTGTGCTGGGCACTTTGCTCTTGATTCTCAGCAGAAGTCTGGAAAATCCCTCAACAGTACCCATGACAAAGCCTCAGCATTGAGCTACCTTGAAATTTCTCCTGTCATATTAATTAACCTGCCACTCTTAATCTCAGTCTCAGTCAAGGTCTCTGGGCATCAGGAAAATTCAGACAAACTTTCTTCCAAGGATTAACACAACTCATTTTGAGTCCAACAGCCAGAGCAGTCCTTCATCTCAGCAGATATCTCCTAAATATGTTCTTTCCAAGCTTTCTGGTCATCTGAGCTCTGACCAGGGTGTCTTGTACAGAACAGCCTAGGGTGTGCCAGCTCTACTTTTTCAGCCAGCATCTCTGAATCATTGCAAAATCTTCTCACAAGCCTTCTTAAAGCTCTGGAAACACATGGCAGGTATGGTCACAAGGATCCTACTTCTCTGGTACCAAATTCTTAGTTATATTTCTCTTGTTGCTGAGACAAACACTTGACATCCAGAGTCAAAGAAGGACAGGTTTATTTAGCTCAAGTTTATGATGGTTTCAGTCTGTAATCGTCTGATTCCAAGGCAGAGTACCTGGCTGGCAAATAGCCATCACTGAGAAGAAATGATTCATGGAAGGCAAAAGGTAGCAACTCAAACAAGGGACATGATAAGTCTCTTTCTGTCCCTTATATTTTATCAAGGCTAACTGAATTAGTGTGGTAGAAACCAATTAGTGGACTGATTTAACAATCACCCACCCTTAATCCTAGCACTGCACCATGAATTGATTATACACTGTAGATCAGCTGCCTCTGGAAAAACCCAACCTATGACTGCATGAGGCTTTTGGGGGACATTTGGACACAAGCCATAACACAGTCAGAAAGAACAACTACCAGGTGCGGACTGGCTGCTGGATGCTACAAATAAAACTTGGTGAAATGAACTCGCCTATGCATGCCATCTACTCCTACCGAGGCTGTGCTTGCTTACCTTCATCACACAGAAGGGGCCTTGGTCCCCAGCAGGTCCCTGGCAAATAAAGTAAAAACACGTCTCAGCACAGTGACTTTAAGAGATATTAAAACTGATTAAAGTAATACGTGCTAATATTTGAATAAGTCTCAAATAGTAAGAGCTGTTCTTTTGTTTTCAAATTGTCTTAAGTTAGAAAAGTAAAATAAATTAGTTGCATAAAGAAAAGCAAAAGCCCTCCACATTTGGTTCCAAGTTTCCTCAACTTTCAGTCTTCTTTCCCTTGTTTTTTCCAGTGGTTGCCTTAGGTTTCCTTGGCTAGACAAGGTATGTTTCCAAGTCATTTACAAACTCACATAACTTATCACAATTGCTTTTCAAAAGAGTAAGCATTTTTGTGTAGTTGAAAGGAGGAGAAATTAAGGAAGATCAACAAGAGTAGAAGTCTACAGTATAACAAACTAAATTATCCAAATAATATTGCAGATTCTACTTTTGTATTCTCTAAGAAGGATATTGAGAAGTGCTGTGTTAATTCCAGGTGGTTTGCAGGGGATCTTCATGGATCCTCACTTTAGGTACAAACAACTTGCTACCTTGCCTCCAGACCTTGCCAGAACTGAGACAGACACTGACTCAGTGGGCTCTGACTGCCAGATTTGGGGCACTGGATTGCCCAGAAGTAGATGCCATCAACATAGGCATGTTTCCAGTGAGAAGTCCAATGGGCTAAAAGAATCAAGAGAAGAGAGGGGTGCCCTGTGAGAGCCTCACTGCTCATCTCTTTCCAGGTGTACTTGCTCCCCATATCTGTCATGTGTGGGACTTTGAAAAAGCCCTTCGATCTGTGCCCTCTTGACCAATCCTCCTCCTTCCTCTGAAGTCATCTCTAGATTGAGGATAATGCAGACTGCCTCACTGGCAAAGTGGTCCTTGAAATCTGTCCCTTTGTGGTGTCTTCCTGGGGTCTGTGTAGGCTTCTGGGGAGGCTCTTCCTGCTCCTCTTTTCCCAGAGCTCAGCTCTCCCTGGGCAGCTCAGAAACACTGCTGGGGCAGTGGGATTTAGGTGTTCAGCAACCTTGGTCCTGGCCAGCTCCCTGCTTCCCATCTTCATCTGAGCTTCTCCAGAACAAAGCCAAGGTCTGAATGTTCATTTCTCCAGATGCCGCATGGACTCCTCAAAGACAAGGATCAGGTCATGAACCTCTAACTCCAGTTCTGCAAAAAGAGGAAGCCTTCAACAGAAATATATAGGATCAACTGGTACACAGAATATGGACTTACATGTTCCATTTGTTTTTACTTAGCTGCCTGGGAGCCTGGCTCTGTTGTGTCCTCTAGAACACCACAGCTATAAATGTCTTTGTTTCCACTGCCTCTATGATTTTGATGAACTAACCTCACCTTCAATAACTTCTTGACTATTTTGTGCGGTTCAGCCAATGATATTACTTCACAGATATTGAATTCAGTGCTCCATCCTTTGGAAAACACTGTATCTGCCTAAGTTGGATACAGAATATTGTTATTTTCTTGACTTTGGATTCCAATCAGCACTGCATTATTGCACTTTCTCTGTGACCCCAGACTCAAGGATGTCTCTTGCTAATACTCTCTGTGGGCCAATTCTGTACAGTGAGCAGATTTTGAAGTTTAGATTTGCATTTTATATCACTGTTTGGTTTCTAGTGAAAATAATTGACAATGAATACTGGAAAATCTCCATTCTTTTCAATAATGTTTGTGTCTTTGGAACAAGTATGTATATATTTCCCTGGAAGAGGGCATCTAGAACATTCTCATTGACACATGGGATCTTAGAATGTTCTTGCTACCCTGCTATGCACTGGGGACTGTTTGCTAAGGACTGAAACAGTGGCCTTGTTTCCTCTAGCATTCAGGAGGTTATAGCTCAAGGAAGGATAGGTCAAAATCTAGAAGACAAAGAGAAAAGAAAGTTCCTGCTGTGCATTGCTGCTACTGCCAAGCCCTGAGCTCGTAGTGTGAATCCTCTTCTTGCTCCCTCCATCTAGGTTGTGATGTGTATCCCCTGCCCATACTCTGATTCTGAGGTCCTGGTCATGTTGTCTTTCCCATTGATAGAAGAAAACACTCAATGCAAGTTTGATTTGGCTTACAGTGAGTCCACTGTCAGCTGATTCCAAGATAGGGCAGCATCCAGAGAGGCATGGTGGAGAGTTGCTCAAGGTATGGCATCAAGAAGCAGAAAGAGAGACCAAGGGAGGAGGGGAAGAGACAGACCCTTCCAGCCCACACCACAGAGACCACCTCCTACAACCAGGCTCCACCTCTGAATGGCACTTTTAACTACGAACTGATCAGTACACCAATCCAGTGTGAGTAGCTCACCCTCATGAATCATTCACTTCCCATTATGAGTACATGAAGCTTTGGGGGACATCCAGACATAAACTTTAACGTGATGTCTATCCCTTTTTTCTCTCCCACAATCTGAGGTCTTAGTTCACATCCACTTCCCACTACTGAGGGGCTGGTGTGCAGATCCTCACTCCACCTTCAGTCCCGGTGTACACTGACTTCACTCTTTCTCCATCTGGCTGCTCAGTGTATGTGAAGTGCTGCAGGATGTTCCCTTCCCTCTTCCTCCATCTGTATTCTGGGGTGTTTCCGCCTTTCTGTTTCTGTTAGTCTTTTTCTTCCATTAATGCCACTCATGTCAAAAAGGGGACACCCTGATGTCTGTGCACCTGGCACAGTCTTAATTGCCGGGACTGCAGTGTCTTTTCTCACTCCACCGTCCTTGGCATGTTCACCTACCCTCCTGATTCCCTCAGGCTTGCCTACATCTTGCAAGTAGCCTTCATAAGAGTGTCACACAGCACCTCCACTCTACTGTCTCCTGGCTTTCAGGAACCTGAGGGTTTCAACTCCAAGTCTTTACTCAGAGAGTCATAATTGTCAATTCACAGAAGCTTTGGAATGCAAACTCCTCAGTAGTCAGGGCCCTTCTGTGGGAATTTATGTGAACCCTAAATATCAAGTCTTAAATTCTCTTCTTTGCAAATAAGCATTACTATCACCTCAGGGGTTATTTTCTAGCAGGTCTGTTTTGAATTAACTCACCTGTTACTGGAAAAACCATTTTCTATGAGGCAACTGCCAAGTGTGCTGACTCCTGTTTTCCTAATAAGTTTTCTCTTCTTATTGTTCAGCGATCTCCAGAAAGTTGACTGATCTGGCTGATAACATATTCTTTTGTCACTGACGATTTTTTTCTGCTGGTAGGTATTTCTGTATTTTGCCATTTACTTGGCCTATGTTTAGAATTAGAAGGAATCAAAGAGTGATTCTCCATCTACAGAACAGCTTCTGGTCTTTTTCCCTTCCTTTATAAAAAAGCATCTTTCTTCATTGAATCTAGCTTTTTCATTTGGCTACTTGTCAGTTTCAGATCATCTCTTTACATCTAAGCATAGTTTTAGGAAAAAGTAGGAGATAAGACCTAGCAGGAAAATAATCAGCTTTGAAAACTAGAGATCAAAAGTGCCAGCCCCACTCAGCCTATTCCCGCTTTTGTCAGAGTATTCAAGGCTGATTGCTTTCAGCTAGGTCTTATTTTCAGGGAAGGAGAAGACACATTAACCTTTACATGACAACATCATATCTTCACTTCTTACGTGCAGTTTCAGCTTCAGCACTGTGTTGAATTACTGTAAGTCAGTTGTTTGACACCCAATTTCAAGAATTCAATCTTTTAACTATTGATAAGAATAAAAGTTCAAAATAAAAGTTTACCAAAAACTAGTTTTCAGCCATGAGCCTGCTTCTGGCTAGGCTGTGGATAAATGTGTTTCTGTCATTAACTCAGCCTCCCCAGCTTTCTGTGCAGTGGAACCTCCACCATTGACATGAGCAGTGTGGGAGCCCAGTCGTTCTTGGTTCTTGAACTTGCCTTGGGTGTGAGGAAAGACTATAGCGAGGCCTTTTCTTGGTAATGTTCTACCTGTTCTAGGATAGAGGTCATACCTCCTTTCATCCAGCTGTATTTAATTTCCTCAAGCAATTTGTCATATCCTCATACATAGTTCTTCTAGCAGAAATGAAAACAGAATGCAAAAATAACGAACAAAAATACACTAAACTTGACCAGGGAGTTAATAATTGATTTTAAAGTGCTAAGTACATGAAAACCCTCAAAGGCCAGTGCAAAAGACATCTCTTGTGTACTTCTTGGTACTGTGGGCAGGGAGGGAGAGTGAGATTTCATACGTACCTAAAAGGGCAATATCTAGCACATTCTGGAGACTCAGAACTAGAAACATAAGGCGAACTAGAGAAAAGAGTCAAGAGTGTATGCTATAAGACGTAGATGCTGACAAAAGCTAAGTGCAGCAAACACACACATACATTTTCCTATGCTCTCTTGGAGACTTGAGTTTGACAAACATCTTGATTTTTATGTTGACTTTTAAACTGAAATATGACTTCACTAGTGGGTTTAGCCCCAAAATTTAGGTAGAACTGTCCCATTTGACATTCCTACAGAAGATTTGATGTGATTCTTTGCCTGCAGGCATTAAGATCAAGAGCTATCTTGATATCCAAGAGAACTCTCCAAGCACTCAACCTGCACATATGTGGAAGTCTTTCCAGCCTCAGTATGGAAAGTAAGAAAGAGCTGCAGGCTTAAGTCTTAGCAACATGCAATGGTCAGCTCCTCCTGTGGACTCATGGTGTGGCAATGTGGCAAGATGGCGGCTAGTGTCTCTCCTGCTTCATTTTCTATTTTACTTCTATTTCTCATAAAGCCTACAAATTGTACTAGCCCTTTAAATAGCAGGGGTGAAAGGCTCTGATCATGAAATAATTGATTAGCTACTAATTAACTGAGTGTTATGGTTAGTGTCTAGATGTTCCCCCAGAGCTTCATGCAATCATGGGCTGGGCTTCTAGAGTCTTTGATTGACTCATCATTTAACGCTAGGATTATGACTGCAAATTCTATGACCATCTTGGGATGGGTATCTTGCATACAATAAAAGGGAGGAAAGAGGCTTGCTCTCTGCTGGGGCTCTCTTTTTACTCTTGTTGCTTTTACTATTTTCTACCTGCTGTGAATTGTTGTTATGTGTCACTCTGCCTTGAAGCCAGCTGAGTATCAAATGAAACCTCCAAAAGCAGTAAGCTACATAAAACTTTCCCTCTTTAATTTGAGTGTGGGCTATTTTGTGTCAACAATGAGAAATAAGTAACCAAGACACTGAGTTATGTAAAATGAATTGTTTAAAGCAAAATGACCTTTTTTTTCTCCTTTCCAGGTCTGTCAATTTAGTGTCCAACAGGGCAAAATACAGCACCATGAGCAATTTAATCCTGAGGTCTGATTAGTTTTTACCATGTGCTCAGTACTTCTGGTCTACCGTTGATGTCAGCGTCTAGTCTTCTGCCCCCATGTACTTAATGCTTATTTGGAAATGAACATATTTGAAGCTATTTTTTTTTTTGTTTTTTTTTTTTTGTCTTTTTGAGACAGGGTCTCACTGTACAGTTCAAGCTGGCCTTGAGCTCAGTTTTGTAGCCCAGGCTGGTCTCGAACTCTCACCCATCTTCCCGCTTCAGCCTCCCGAGTACTGGGATTACAGGCGTGTGCTACCACGCCTGGCTAAAGAATTTCTTTATTTTTTATTTTATTTTATTTTTTTTCTTGTTTCAGAACTTTTGTTTGTGTATTTATTTTTATGGCTGGCTTAGCCTGCCCTGAGGGCAGGGCTGGCGCACATGGTGCCGGGGATTGAACCCCGGTCCCTGCAGCCACCTAAGCTTTCCTAAGCAGGCACTTTAGACCACTGAGCCATCCTGCCGGGCCCTGGAGCTTTTTTCTTCTAAAATGGTTTAAATTTATAGAATCTTCTTATTGCCTCATAGGGTGTTTGAATTTTATGCACCCTTAGCCACTATTTTGCATAAATTCCTTGTAACATAAATGAAGAGATGGAGGCTCAGATTTTAAAGGGGGGATGTATAGACCTTCTGTTGGTAAGTCAGAAGCATGCTGAACATTAGTCTAACACTTCATATAGGTGTGATGTATTTTACATTATCTATTTATAACTTCATAGTTATCTACCTAAAATTTTTATAGCACCCATCTATGAATTAACCTTAACTTTCTAGATGAGCATCTACTTAACTTTTCACCACTACAGAATAAAATACTTTAAAACTATTTTGGCAGGCTTTCACCAGTTATTTTTTATCACCACAAGTATTAATATACTTTACAGAAACTATACAAGAATGAAGAGTGATTAGAACCTAGTTGAAATAGTCAGAAATTGGTTGATCTCTTCTTTTTAACACTTCCTTAATTTTACCATTTTCTAAAAGGTAGTCTTAACATGTTTTTTATGAAAGAAGCGCCTGACACTTTAGTACTTATGCCTATAAGGTGATTGCCTCATGGAATCCATTTTCACTCTGCACAGTAACAGAAGACTTAACTCTAGGTTAAAAAAAAAAAAAACGATTGCCTTCTTCCCCAGCAGAGAGCATCAGTCTCCTACTGGGAAATATGGCAAACAAATTATAAAATGAAGAGAGAAAAATGTGCAGTTAGAGAGGCTTTTGGATGACCCAGTGCTCTTGGTAGAACAAAGGGTCACAAGCCCAAGGGCTCATGACATTTATTGGAATCAATCAGGGGAGCCTGGTGAGGATTGTGGTAGAGTTCAAGGGAAGAAAACCTTGGCAAGCATGGCATGTAAGGAGAAAGACAGCACTCTTGTATCAGGTGTAGTAGGTCCCTAACCAGGGGCACGATAGCTGACTAGATGTATATGAGATTGGCACTTTTACTGCCAGGAAGGTGTAACACTTTTTGAGGCCCCTGACCTTAGCTGACAAGTTATCTCATGTCTTAGCCCTGATAGTTCATAGGCTTTTGCTAGAGCCCACATTCCAGCCATCAGCATGGGCAATTCTGACCCACTTCACTGAAATGAGACACATTGGTGCTTTGGCTGGACTGGCTCTCATTCTTTTGGCAAATTAAGGCATCATCTGTTCCTATATAGCCAGCTCTACATATCTCAATAAATGGGGTAGAGGTAAAGGGCAGGTAGAGATAGAGGCAAGGGACTTCATCTCTCTGGCGAACACAGCTTGGTAGTCTTCCATAGAAGCTCATCTAACTAAAGATTATTTTTTTCTAGCCTTCTAAGTACCCCAAGTTGAATATGAAGGTGCTAATCGAGGCACCGGTTGAAATAAGTTAAAAAGTTTCTTCTACTTTTTCACTCCTGCTCTTTGCCTGGATCATGATTCTGGTGGCTGATGGTCCAAAGGCTAGAGTAGCTCCCTGAAGGCCTTGGGAAGCAGTCCTATTTCTGTAGGGGCCACAGCTAAACTTCTGGACCAGAAGATAAAGCTCCATGCATAAATCCTTGTTTCAGATTTCTAGTGCCAGCCACTATGCCCAACAGAGGGAGGACTTTGTAGCTTAAAATAGGTTCTGTAATTCTGAGCTTTCCTATTATTGTACAGGTGTCACCTGGGAAGGGTTGGAAGGAAGAAGGTATGATTCTCCAATTTTCTGCTACTTTAGAATTTGAGATGAGAACATATCTAATAGCTTCTGTCTTATTATTTAGATATCTGTGTGACATTTCATTTGAACCAAGGTACCATAGATTAGAATCATCTAAAGAATCACTAAGCACTAGACCAAAGTTCTCATCCTATTAATTGCTAGAACAATGACTGTGTTCCAGGCATTCTAAGTGCTTAGCCTGTAATATATCAATTAACTCTCAGGAACCGCAGTGAGGCAAAGTGCTATTAGCATTCCCGCCCACACAGGAGGAAACAAAGGTATGGAAACATTAAGGAACTCTCAGAGATTTCTCATCTTGTAAGAGGCAAAGCTGAGACTCAAACCTTGGCAGCTTGCTTTGAAATCCGTTTTTCAAAGTGCCGAAGAGCATACTGCTTCTAAATAGGACTATTAGATTAAGGTCCATGGAATATAAGGGGATTCCCAAATTTCAGTAGGGTTTATACTTACCTTTACAGTACTGTCAAACATATCCACAATCGCCTCAGTTTCTGGGTAATTGACTTTTGGTGTCCTGTGAAGAGGGCCACTGAGGTGAGCTGGTCTTGATCAGAATTTTTAGTTAGGTCTCAGAAACCATGAACACATTCTTCCGCCATGACAAGGCCCCTTCTCCAGTCCAAATTCCCATAAATAAAATTGGGAAAGCGGCATGGAAAAGAGGGTGAGGAGGGAAGCCATGTGAAATGTATACCTTTTCAATTAAAATATTTAAAATTGTGACAAAAATATACATAACAGAATTTTTCATCTTACACATTTTTAAAGTACACTTCAGTAATTCTGCATTGTTGTACAGTCAGTCTTTGAGTTCTTTGCTTCTTGGGAAGCTGAAATGTATAACCAGTTCACAGCTCTCCACTTCACAGTCTGAACAGCTCCAGAGGCTATGATTAAAAACAAACAAACAAACACCCCAGAAACTTAGGGGAAATTTCCCAGACAGAGGAACAAGAGCAGCCATTCTTGCCCCCTTCTTAGTCACTATTCCAGGAGCCTGCCGCTAACAGTCAGTTTAAGAGAACTCAGCTCTAGGGCTAAGGAGATAGCCCAGCAGCACAAGCCCCTGCCTCACATACCCAAGGTCCCCACTCTGATCCCTGATACAAAAATAAACAAATAAATATTCTGAAATGAATCATGCAAAAGGATAAATTTAATTTCTATGTGATGACACCATGGAAAAAGACAGGTAGATAAACAATTCTTAGACTGGCCAGATAGCTCAGCAGACTAAACCGCTTGCTTAGGCAGACCACATGGACTGGGGTTTTGATCCCTGGGTTGCTGTACTGGCCCGCGCCTGGGGCACGTTGAGACAGTGATTGAGACTGGGCGTGCTTCTGCGTGCCTGTAGTCCCAGCGCTTGGGAGGCTGCAGATAGGAGGATCACTACAAGTCCAATCTGTGTAGTGAGATCGTGTAGGCCCTGTAGTAAATACATTTAAAAAATTCTTTACATAGGAAGAAAACATTTAAAAATATTTCTATGTGGAGGCCGGGCATGGTGGCACATGCCTGTAATCCCAGCGCTCGGGAGGCTGAGGCAGGAGGATCGGTGTGAGCTTGAGACCAGCCTGAGCTTCAACAGTGAGCTCAAGGCCTGCCAGAACTGCATAGCAAGACCCTGTCTCAAAAAGACAAAAAAAAAAAAATAAATAAATAAAAATACTGCCATGTGGAAAAAGGACACAATAACCTAATTCTGGTTTGAAGAGAAACACAGTGCAGCTGCCAGCGCTGTGCAGGAAGAGTGAATGCAGTGAGGTGACAGTGCAGAGGCGACCTATTCCCAGAGCTCAAGAAGTGCTACTGAGCAGATTATAGGAGTTACGCAGCTTAGGGGAGGATCACAAATCAAACGAGGTAGAAAGGAGAATTTGAAATGTCCATGGGAGAGAGACAAAACACAATTAATTTATCCCTGCTTGAAATTCATGAGGAAAACTGAAAGAGGAGACAAAACAAACATTCTAAGATATGCACTGAGGAGATGTCGCTGAGACACTGGGAAGGACAGAGCAGCTCCATTGCTGCTTGCCTTCCTGTCATAAGGGAGCCCAGGATGGAGGCGCAGGAGGCCCAGGATGGAGGCGCAGGAGGCCCAGGAGGAGAATGGTTACCTATCGGCTCCCTTGGGTAATTGGGCACCCTGCAGATGGGGAGGGATGAGAGATTTCCACTTGAATCTCTACTATGGTTTTGATTTTGAACTCTTTGAATGCAGTATATTAAAAGTATGGTAAAAGTCCAGCACTTATGAGGCAGAGGCAGGAGGAGTGTATCCAGTATGATGCCAATCTGCATAGTGAGTTCAAGGCCAACCTGTACTACACAGTGAGATTCTGTTTCAGAAAATTGAAAAAGAAATGCTTATCACACGGTGAACCTTTGAGATTATGAAGCATTTTATAGGCCTCATGTTTAGTTTTCTCTTTGTTCATTTTTTCAGACGCAAAATTCCTCCAGGAGAGATATCAGTTGAACTGAGGCTGGTCTTCCCCTGGGTCTGTCCACCATCTGGGTCATGTTTGCTTGTCCCTTGCCAGACCCAGGGTCCCAGGCAGGGCTGTATCAGGGAACACACCAAGGACAAAGCCCCATTCTTATGAGCATCTGTTTTTGCTGTTGGGTGAGCACACAAGGGTACAGCTGCATGAGGACAAGAGTGCTCTGGGTGAGAAAGGGGACACTATTGTGCTCCTATTTCCGGTCCTGCAAGCACTCCTAGATTATACTGACATCATTGCTATCAGACTCCAGGAAAATGTATGCTGTTACCAAGCAAGTTTCTAACTCTTTTGACATTTAAAATCTTAGGGAAAATGATTTCATAACTATTTAAACAAGAAGTCGAGGATTGATGAATTAGACACTGCTCATTTTTTTGTCAAGGGAAGCTAAGAATTTCTTTATCCTTTATTTTTAGTTTAACATGATATTATTCAAAGTATTTCATGAATATCCTTTAAAAGTTAAGTAGTTCTTCATGACTTCTTTAAAAAATGAGTACATTTTGCTGTTTTCAGCCCGAATCTCATTGTGATATTTTCAGTATGTGGGGTTCTTAGTATTCATTTTACTTTTTTGTGTTTCTTTTTTTGTTTTGTTTTGTTTTGTTTTTTGTCTTTTTGAGACAGGGTCTTGTTATGCAGTTCAGGCTGGCCTTGAGCTCACTTTTGTAGCCCAGGCTGGTCTCGAACTCACACTAGTCCTCCTGCCCCAGCCTCCCGAGTGCTGGGATTACAGGCATGTGCCACCACGCCCGGCTACTTTTGTATTTCTAAATAAGAGTTACATTGATATTTTCAGCCTTTAGACTTCAGTATTACACCAATCGCTACTGCGCTGTCTTTTAGGTACCATCCACATTTTAATTTTACACTAACATTTGAGTACATTAAAAATAAGCCATCTTTTTGACCATATTTTAATGAGTTGATTAGTAAATTATTTTGCCTTGTTTTCTTTTGAAAAATCTAATTTTGATGGGACCTGTTGTGGAGATCAAACTTAGGGTACATAATCCTGAGAGCACTCTCCCAGTATGTTCTGCACTAGCCCTGTGAACCTGAGGTGAGTGTGTCCCCAGATCCTTATCAGATATGGAAATCTTCCTAGGCATGGTGGTACACACTTATAATCCCAGTACACAGGAGCCAGAGACAGGAGGATAGTTGCAAGTTCAAGACTAGCCTACAAAGTGAGCTCAAGGCCAGCCTGAAGTGCATAGTGAGACCCTGTCTTAAAAAGACTAAATAAATAAATAAATGGAAAGGAAGGAAGGAAGGGAGAAAGAAAGAGAAAAAGAAAGAAAAAAGAAAGGAAGGAAGGAAAGAAGGAAGAAAGAAAGAAAGGAAGAAAGAAAGAAAATGGAAATCTCTTCTTATGGAGATTGAGTATAGTTCATGACAGGCTGATCCTGATTATGTACATTGGAAACATTGTTTCTGGGCACTTCTATTTCTAGTTTGGTCTCTTGAAGTTGGACGGCCATGCTGAGGCCCATGGTGCCCTCAACCTCCCCTTGAAGTTGCTTCTCTTCCATCTGGAGCCAAGTTTATAGGACTCCACATCTTGCCCCTTCTGATTTTACCCTCTTGATTTGTGGGAGGCTCATCTAGTTCCTCAGAATATAACTGCTTGAAATTTTTCACACATACATCTATCTGTAAGTTACTGTGCTATCATTTGCATCTAGCTGTCCTTCCAAAGCCTCATGCAGTCATGGGGTGGACTTCTAGAGTTTGTGATTAACTCATAATCCACTGGGAGGGGTGGGGGAGATAGCTCAGTGGAATAAATGCTTGCATGGCAAGCGGCAAGATCCTGAGTTCTATTCCTGGTAACACCAAAAATAAATTCATAATCCACTGGGATTATGAGTACCAATGCTGCCAGGATTATGGGTGTGAATACTACAACTAGCCTGGTATGGATAGGCTAAATACAACTTAAGGAAGACAGACTTACTCTCTGTAGCCATTGTTGCTGTTACTCCTCCCTTTTCTTTTTTCCCCCCGTTACCAGTGATTGAACTCAGGACCCTGCACTTGCCAGGCAGATGCTTATTCTATTGAGCTATCTCCTTGGCCCTACTCCTCCCTTTTGCTCTTGCTGTTTTGCTGCCTTCCTCACCGTGAACTGCTACCCTTTGTCATGTGCCAGTCTGCCTTGGAGTCAGCTGAGTATAGACTGAAACCTCCAGTAACTGAGCTAAATATACCTTTCCTTCCTCCATTTTGAGTGTCAGGTATTTGTCCCAGCAACAAGACAAGAGTAACTGAGACGAATTGCTGGAGCTCCAACTTCTACATAGGAAGCCATTTCTGATCAAGACACAGTGTTCATTAACACACTGTCTTGTAGAGATAGCTCTTCCTGTTGTGGTATCTAATGCAATGCGTCCAAATCTTCAATATGGACTCACTGGAAAGTTAAGAAAATGTACCTAACTCCACAGCTTCTCCCTTTGCTTCTCCTTGTGGGGACAAGGACCGGTGGAAATATCTTGAAACATGCTATTTTTATTTCAATGTCTTTGAGAGTGACATCTTGTTTTTTTGTTCAGAGTTTCAGGGTATGAGCTGAATACCCTTCTTGGTATTCTGAAACTTTGCCATGACATGACTTGGGGAGGTTTTCTTCTTCTTCCTCCTGTGGACCATTCAACAGGACATTTCTACCTGGAAGTTTAATTTAGTTTCTCTATTATCTTTCTCCTCCAATTCCATTGTTACTTACCCCAGTCCCCCCACTTCTGTTGTTCTATGTTTTAAAATTCTGTTTAATACATTTTTTCTGAAGAATTACCTATTGAAAACTTTTTGTTTCTTCATCTATGTCTTTGATTTTATAAGAACTTTCTTCAATTCTATCTTTCCATCTTTTAAAAAAAAAAATTTCTTTTCTTGTGATTTAAACTTCCGTGAGTGACTCTGGAAGTTATTCTCGGAACACACACCTCAGAGGATGCTCAGGCTGTGCCCGCCGAACGTGTCTTTGCCTGATGCCTCCTTTCACTTTTCCCGAGTTTTCCTTTCCACAGCGCAAAGCCTGGAGATTTCGCGTTTTTCTGAACACATAACTCTGCCCATCACCAAGGAGTCTCATTTCCTGACTGACCATACGCTATCCTGGCGTTCTCTTTCCAGGCAAGCTGAGCATCGCTCTTCTTTTCCAACCTGCCTGCCTGCTCTCTGGGGTGTAAATCTGTGGTGTTCCCTGTTACCTTCCTCTCTTCCAACCCATTTCTGCTGTCCTTAGAAGTTAATACCTTAAATGTTTTAATCACTACCTTTTTCAGAGGGTGAGCAACTAACCCTAAGTTCTGAGTGTGAGATTTACCTGGAAATGGCTTTTGTCTGGTTTAGTATAGAATTAAGCAGGTATTAAGAGGACATTTTGGTGGTATGTTTACTATTTCATAAAGGTAACTTCATGAGATTTGTTTTTTCAAAATAGTGCTACACCAGCTGGGGAGATAGCTCGGTGGTCTAAGAGCCTGCCTGGTAAGAGCAAGAACCCAGTTCAATCCTTGGTATGCAGTGCAGGTCAAGGAAATGCATGGTGTCACAGACCTGTAATCCCATTGTTGGGGAGGCTAAAACAGGGGGACCACTATAAGTCCAGGCTACATAGTGAGACTCTGTAGCAAATAAATGAATAAATGAAGTTAGCTGATTATCTTAGATCTACTAGTAGTTGATAATTTTTCTGTTTTAAATTGAAACATTTTGCCTCATTCATTCAGTAGTTCTTCTAAGTCTATTTACACACAATTTTAATCGTTCACTTTCTTCCTGTTTTACTTCACTGACTAGTCCTTGCAAGTCATTGAAAAAATATTTTAACCATTTCTTGGATTCTTCTCAGTATGTAATTTGATTTTTTATCTGAATTTGAAAAAAATTTAAAGTCATTTAATTAGCCATAACTTTCAGAAATATTTAATGAAATGTATGGATTGATTTCATATTTCTTAGTGATATAACCATTAATTTCTTCTCACATCAACAGTTTAGCTGTGGATTTTATATAGAAATACTGCACTGTGTTAACAATGTATTCTTCTATCCCTAGTTTAATTATGCTTTATTTAAATTTGAAATGAATACCTGCTTGAGGGAAGGCAGGGTGAGTGATGGCAGAAAGTTAGAGATGTTGCAGTTTTGTTAAAAACTTAATTTTTTTTCTCTCTAACTTGGAGGAGTGATTACTGAGTGACTGCTAACATTTTCTTTATTAATCTTCTTTCAAGGCAATGACTAACGTCATCAAAGGCACGTGAACTCACGCATCTCACTCAGCTATGCATTTCTGCCGTGTGCTTTCCTGTTGATTGACATTCGCAGTTGTCGGAGTAGGTGTACGGTGCGCATGCGTAAGCCAATAACGGTGACTTTCTGGTCCCGGGAAGTAATCACACTAGTCAGCCAGGATGAGCAGCAGCCCTGAGGCCCAGTACCCACACCAGGGGACGCCTTTCCGTGAGCCACTCGGCTGTTGCCCACAGCATCCTCTGTCACAGGTTTTTTTTTTTTTTTTCTTCTGCAAATGGCTTCAATGAGAAAACAAGAAAGGCAAAGGGAAGATAGGAACAGAAAATAGGCAGCGGAGAAGCCGCTTGTCCCAGCATATTTTAGCTTCCAATAGGGATATGAACTCCGCAGACTTCTTGAAACAGCAACAGGCATTTGCTTTTCTGTCCTCCTCTTTCCTTTCCTTTTGCTCCTCAGGCTGGTCATTCTGCCTGATGTGGGGGACTTAAGGCTGAACTGGGAAACGAGCACGTGGTGAGGAACTACTAACTGGCTCCTCCCTTTAACAATAAATAGGAAAAAGGGAAGAATAGGAGGCAAACAGTATCACTAAACTCCAGCCCTGATGAATTATTTCTGCAAATGAGGTGCACTGAGTGATAGATCCTGTGATGGGAAAAGCACTTCTTTTCAACGCTGGGGCCACCTGGGCACAAATCAAGGGCCACTCCTCAGTGCGGTCTCTGGTTGTTGGCTTTTGTCGTTTCAGAGACTTAGCCTATCCCGAATCTCTTGTACTGAAAATAGACAATGAACAGCAGGGAGGTCAGAACCCTCTGGGGGCTAAGACCCTGAGTTTTCTGGGTCACTCCTAAGTATTGGGTTTCCACAGATTTGGGGGTGCAGGAAGAGGAAGGTGCATCTGAGACAAAACACCTGTGAAAGAGGTTAGGACGAAGGCAGTAAATGTCACTAAGGAAGAAAACTGTTTGAAAGACAACACTGTGTATTACAACAAATACTGTGAAATTCCTATTACTTTGTTAAGTAAAAATCTGTATTATATATATTTTTTTGTTTTAATTCTAATTTGTACTCTCTTTAAAAAAACAAAATAAAAAAAGAAAACTGTTTGATCTCTAAGGTTATTGCCTTGGAATAGAGAGTGTCAACAGCCCACAGCTGAAGCACTGTGTTACCCTGTCTCTACAGACTGTGAACATGAGCTTTTCAGCACGGCCTGAGGTCCCTTTGTCCAGCAACTTAACCTGACACAGCCCAGTCCTCAACACTGCATCATGCTTCGCAGCCATATCAGGGTGGTCCTAGGAAGACAAGAGCTCTCACCACCTGCTTCTTGCCAGCATCACATCAGAAGCAGAGTGCCCTGATCACATACTTCTGAAAACTAGGAATATTAATTTTTGTGATATAATCACCCTTTGCAACTCAGTTAGATCTTTGTGTGTTTAAAGATTCCTTTTAGAAAAATTGTTAAGACTTCCAGCTTTCCTCTTTTATTAAACTGACTTTTGCTTAACCCATTATCTTCTTTCTTGATTTTTTTTTCTATCTTGATGCTGTCTGAAAACTTGGGCTTCAGTAGAAACATAACACTCTTAAATTTATTTTTGATGCTAGGATTCCTCTCATCATATAGTAGAAAACTCACAATCTAGGTTTGAAGAAAGATTTGAATCTTTTACTCAGCTGTATCTATTTCTTTTCAGTGCATTTTTTTAAATGGAACCAGGGATTGAACTCAGGTCCTTGTGCTTGCCAGGCAAGGGCTTATTCTACTGAGCTATTTCCCCAGCCCCTACCATTTCTTATTATAAGTCTGAGTAGGAATTTGCTGAAAGCAGAAAGGAATTTTCAGGATACAGTAATAAGTTCTGCTTAACCTGTAGCACTCTGCACATAGAGTCTACCCTTCAATGCAACAACAGCACAGTTTATTATACAGCATATTAATGCCACTGGGCAGGATTTCCACCGTCACTGTGACCAGTAAATAGCTAACATAACGCTCTGAGGTTTTATGTTCAACATCACTCCACTTTCAGGTTCCTCTTCTGTATTACTTGGGGTGCGAGCTATAACCAAGAGAACGTGAAGTGCAGAGACTCCACACATAGCCTGGGGTACCTGAGCTGAGACAGAAGATGCTCCCATGTGTGAACCACATGCCTAGGGAGCAAGTGAGCAAATAAAAAAGGAAGGCTCGATCTGTGGGGCTGGCTAACCTGCCACAACTCCTTGATGACTCCATCAAATTGCAGGAAAGGTTTGTAAATAGGATGGCCAATAGGCACCTATCTGCCAAGGCTAATGAAAGTTTTCAAAATTTATTATTAAATAAAGAGATCATAGCTACCTGTGGCAATTGTTAGTCTGTGCCTGATGGGACCTTGTGGGTTAGTGGTCATTTTTCTTTTCTTTTTTTTTTTTCTTTTTTTTTTCTTTTTGTATTTACTGCAGAGTCTATATGTTCTAACGGCACAGATTGGACTCTTAGTGATTCTCCTGTTTTCAGCCTCCCAAGTGCTGGATTTATAGGTGTACACCACTGTGTTGAGTCTCATTCACTGTCTCAGTGTGCCCCTGGGATGGGCTGGCACAGCATGTAGGGAATCGAACAAGGTCCTTGCATCTGGCTAAGCAGATGTTTTAATCCAATGAGCTATCTGGCTGGTCCAGCAGTTTTTCTTGACCTGCCTGCTCATCCTTCTCCTGAGCAGTAACAGCAGGGCTGAGGTTGGATTCAGGATTCAGTACGACCCTGCCAAGGTTAGGACTGACTGTGAGATAGTCCTGGTGTTGGCCAAAAAAGATGCTTTCTCTAATACTAGCTTTGATCACTTAACTTCCAGCTCTTCTGTCCCTTATCTGGTTCAGAACACAAACAGAAAGGAAGATGTTCTGGGGTCCTCTGGAGCCTTACAAGTAGGTCTATACAATTGCACATCCCTTTGGTCTATGGTAATAGCTGTTGCTTTTGTTATCCTGTCCTAAATGTTTTCACTGTATATCCATTACATAAAATTTTGTCTGTCATGTTGATTTTTGTTTGTTTGTTTGTTTTGTTTTTGTTTTGAGGGACCGGGATTCAAACTTATGACTTTGCACTTGCCAGGCAGGCACTTGTGCCATGGAGCTATCTCCCCACCCCCTGTCATGTTGTTTTAAGTAAATCTTCTATAAATTATATAAAAAGGAACTTTTATCCAGTCTGTATGTGCTTATGACTGATCTAAAATTACTAATGACTGTTTTTGATGCCTATCTTATCTTTTAAAAACTCTTCTTTCTATTATTTTTAGTTGGATTTGGAAGCTTTCATTAAATTCTCATACTAGGGATTTAAGAGTTTCCATTTATTTCCATTATAATAAATAATTTTAAAAGTGAACATTTTATTATATAACATGTATTCAACAATGCACAATGATAGCTTCTCAAACTCTTACATAACTGACTACATGCAACTGTGTTAGCCGTATGGAGGTTAAGGGATTGAATCCTATGGGGACGTGGCCCTTGTGCCCCATGGCAGCAGTCTCCACTCACACACCGAGCCCAGGACGTGGTTCAGAATCCTGGCTCATTTCTTTTCATCGAACAATGCCTGACTTGCAAACACCTTTGACAGTCTTTGGGGGTAGATACTTACATCTAACTATGCCTTTAATTAAAATTTCCTTAATTATGAATGAGTTTAGAATCTGTCTTCTCTATTCATTAATATGTAATTTTAAAACTGAGATATCATTTATTTCCTTTTTTCATTGTTGAATGAGATTATTTACCATTTGTCCATTCATCCTTTCACTTTTTATAATGTTCAATAAAAATGAAAACCTTTTGTCAGTAACTATGTGTCACTTTCATTCAGTTTGGCTTTTTAGCCTATTTATATTGTCCTTGCTCAAAAATTTGAATAATGACCTATATGAATTTTACTTAAATATTCCTTGGGCCTGTCAAGAAAGCATTTTTTCCCCCCTGTAGTGCTGATTGAATCCATACTGGATACATCTTGGGCCTTTTGTTCCCTTTCTTATTTTTATTTTTTATTTTATAAATTCTTTATGCATTTTAGTACAGGATCTATAGGGGATCACTGAGTAGATCGGAGTTGTAGTAGTTTCTCTGGTTTTCAGCCTCCCAACTCATAGGCATGCACCACCCTGCCCAGTCTCAATCGTCATCTCCTTGTACCCGGGGAATGAGGCCTGCATAGTTCATGGTACCAGGGATCGAACCCCATCCCTGTGCTCTGCTGAAGCAGGCACTTGAATCTGCTGAGCTATCTGGCCGGCCTCCCTCTCTTGTTTTAAAACTAAGTTTTGCTAAATTGCTGGAGCTAGACCCAAACTTGTGATCTTTCTGTCTCTGCCCAATCCAGGGTGTTGGGATTACAGGCACATGGCACCATGACTACATTAAGGAAAGCTTTTTATGTCCTGTGTTTGCACAATCACCCTTACTTTCTCCTAAATATTGTGGATTTTAGAATTTACATTAAACTAAAGAAATCAAAGCATTTCAGCCTCACTCCAGTCTGCGGTCTACACGAGCATCACCTGGTGCCTCTTCTAAAACCCGCATCCAGCCAGGCACCCGACATGCACCCTACTGGTCTGCGGCGGGCAGCAGACAGTGGGTAGCAGCTCTGCCTCATCTGTCACAGCTGTCCGGACACCCGCTGAAGCTGCCACTGCATGAGCTCCGTACTGTGCTCTGCTTCCTCTCAGTGCTGGACTCCGGGAGTGAGAGTCCACCCACCACGACCCCCACTGCAAATGGAGTGTGCGCTTGGGCGCACATGCAGGAGCTGAAGGCTGTGAGCTGCTTAAGAGCATCTAGGCTGGATCCCATCCATGTGCTAGGAGGTACAAAGGTGCAGAGTGGGCCGGGCACTTCCTGCGCAGGGAGCCCCGCATCTTCAGAGAAACGCGCCAGCGCCAGCGCAACGGGGCCACCTGCAGGGGGCAGCGGCTCAACAGGCCACGCAGGTGCCAGGTGGGTCTTCGGAGACTCAGGGCAGGTGCTGAAGAGACAGGCTCCTGGGGTGTGGGGGTAAGGAGACAACGGGTTTAGTAGGCTCTATTTTGGGGTGCAGAAAGGGAAATTACCTGGAAATTGAAGGAAGGGGTTTGTAAGGCCCCAGCCTCTCTAGAGCTGGATAGGAACTGAGAGCTAGGTAAAGTTGGCTTCTCAGAAAGCAGATTTCCTTCCCTGTGACAACTCTGGAGGAAACCTGGGCCTGAGGACCAGAAAGCAGCCCGTTACTTCCACAGCTCCTCCATGGAACTGCCTTCTAATTGGAGCAGGGGATGACACCCCTGTGGGAAAAGGGGGGAAAATTGACATGTAATTCTCAGACAGAGGAGCCTGAGAACATAGATAACAATGCTGTGCATTATTTTATAAATAAACACATTAAGAAAAATGCTACCCCAAAGTAAAATAAGTTTGAAACACAAATAAAAACAAAGAAGCATCTGCAAATATGCCAACCCATTATGAGACAGAAATGCAAAAATTCAGAAGTAGCTTACATAGCAAGAAGATATAAAAGATACCGGAGAGAAGTGAAGAAAAAGAAATGTCAAAAACACAAACTCATTCTCAAAGTGACTATAACTTGTTGGCGCACAGCAGAGAGCACGGGGTTCATACAGTAAAGGGACACGGTTAATATAAATGATGACAGTGAGGAAACGATGTGGAAATAAGGTAGAAAAATTGATAGCATAGAAGAAACGCTGAACACATTTAATAAATATTTATCAGTGAAGATTCTAAAGAAGAACAAATAGAATGGGCCAGAATTAATATTTCAAACCATGAACAAGAAAATTCCCCTGAAGCGACAGAAGCCTGAGCTTATGAGTAGTTGCGTAGTCAGCTTATGGGCGTGTCCGTGCATAGTAATAAGGCAGCAAGACTACACACGTTGGGGTTTCCTGATAATGGGCAGAACTCTTCCAAAAGAAATCCAAGCAAATGGGCAGGTGACTGCTCAGCAGCAATATTTAATACCAGAAAACCACGTGGCAAAGTGCACAGATGTTCAAAGACGTAAAGAACTAAAGAAACACTATCAGACCATCTCTGGATCAAGACCAGGAAGCAATCATTTTGAACGTGTGAATTCTAAAGCAATATTGTGCTTGTTAGTTTTTTCTTGATGAAGCTGGTGGAGTGATAATTGATAAAACTTGGCAGAAAAACTGATGTTGAACACTGACTAAGAAAGTATGCTTCGTTCTATAACAATGCCAGAGTATTAGACGGGCTGGTGCTGCAGAAAAGACAACTAATGGGGGAGAGAAGAAATCAGTGAGGGAGCAAAGAAGGTAGGGAGATGGAGGACCTCACACATAGTAATTGGAAAGGGACATGGAAAGTTCTTCACATATTGCAGTGTGCAAAAACACAGAATGCTTTGGTTGTCTCATCAAACCTCAGAGGATAGCTGTGGTGTGAAGGGTGCAGTTTCAATTTGGGTGGCTGTGGGATGCATCCCAGACAAGTGGGGCTCCCTGCTAGTGTGTGACCTTAGCCCCTACGTCCCTGGCACCACCTTCTCTGCTTCTGCTCCCCATGGCCATAAGCAGAGGATCTCTGCTGTTATGCACTTGCCTGGCTCTTGCCTTGGAGCCAGGTAACCAGTGATGAAAAACAAATCCAATCTCTTCTCTTTTAAAATGTAGGTGCCAGGTATTGTGTCTCCATGACAGGAAAGTTAAATAATACAATGGAACCATTGAAAAATGATACATCTGGTGTCTAGTGTTGGGGAAATAGATAGTCAGTAGCTTTTATTGTTAGGAAAGAAGAAAAGGAGCCACCATCCCCAGTAGAGGACTCGCTTGACTGGAGTAAAACCTGAGAGGGAAGCTGGTACAAGGGTCAAGTGGCCCCGTCTCTGCAGGCTCTGGGGGTTCACAGGGGGAAAACTGGGGGAGGTCGAGAAGGGGAATTGGAACCAGGCCAGTAAGGTTGTCCTCCAGGCAGTTAGCAGGCAGCTTTGTGCTGTGCACAGGGAGAGCTGGGGGAAGGAGCATTGCTGACCTTTAGGCACGACTCCTGGGAGGTGACAGAGAGGCAGCTTGTGAGTCTGGGGAAGCTGAAACTTTCAGAGGTGTTTTGTCCTTGAGCTCCAGATGCTGATCTCATTCCTCCTTTTATAAGCGAGCCTTTTGTTCATAGGAGGAAACCAATTAAATATTGCATCAGGAAAAGTGAGGATAAGAATGTTGTATATACATAAAAGTTTTATAAATGATGTTTTAGTTATAGTGTATACTGTAATAAGTAGAACAGGAATTTTTAAAAATCCACTATAGTAACCTTAGAGTCCACGGGCCACATATAGTCCTTGAAAGCTAGTAATGTGGGGGGTCATAAACTTCAGCCTCATTATGTGACTGCACAGACCCCAGGCATGGAGAGGTAGGTGGCAACAGACAGCAGGTGTCTGGGGCGCAGTGCAGGGCTCACACAGACTGCTGTGCCCACGACACGTTGTTCATGTTACCCTCTTTTTTATTGTGTTATAACAAAAGCAATAAAGAAGGATGAAGTTAATTATATACGCTACATCACATGCTCCATATACAACCACAGATGGTTCTGCCTCAGTGTGGCCCAGGCCAGCTAAAAAGTTGAATGCTCATTCTCTAGAAATTTAGATCTTTTAAGGGTATTTTGTTAGTAAAACCTTGTTGCTAATATCATCTTATGAAATTAGTTTATGTATTTTATGAGAAAGTGATATCAAATTAATATTCTTACAAAAGAATAGTGAGATAAGTATAAAAATGAAGTTAGGTTCAAATTTCAAATATCAACATACATTCATTGTTAAATATGTAGAGTACTTAGCTCTTGATGTTGAGTAGTTTCTGGATAGTGATGTCTCCAAAACATTTAGTGCTTCATGTGCCCAAGTGTTTTTTTTTTTTCAAATATCATTCCTTCACCAATGGAATAGAACTATCTGAAAATAGATTGACTGTGAGTAAGGGCTAGGCAGTATAGACAGGGCAGGACTCATGTCACAGGGAAGGAAGGTTTCCAAGACCAATGAGTTCCTCTCAGAAGAGAATCAAGAGTGATCATGCAGTGGTTCAATGAGAGTGAAAAAGAGTGTAGAAAGCATGATAGGTATTTGGAATCTAAGAATTGTCAGATAAAGGGAAATCCAAGATATAAAGCATACTACAGAACACAAATTAGTCAATTCTAATTCGTATCATTAAAGATGGCTATTATTGTTCCTTACTTAACAAACAGAAAAGGAAATAAAGAAACATAAATCCTGCCTTTTCAGTAGGAATGTTATTTTGCAGTAAATAGATAGAGGTGAGAGAAAAAGAAAGCTAATAGAGTTAGAAAAAATGGTAATGTTAGAGAAACATCATTTTTGCAACCTCAGGTTTTAACAAATTCAAGTAAGAATCAGCAACAGCTGCAAAACCATTAGGTGAAACATTGACTGAGAATTACAAAATTGCATGACTTCAAAGGACCACCTGAAGATCTAGCTGAATACAGGGGAATTTTTTTTACAATGCAAGGCTAGTGGGCATGGTGATAAGGTACAGAGTAAGGTTTGCAGTGCCCCTTGTGGAAGCACATTTTAATATTCAGTGTGAAATCACTCAGTCTTTAAATCTGACCTTTATTTTACAAAAACAAAGGCAACAGGGGAAGAAGCTGAAACAATAACACCAAGATGAAATAATCAAATAATTTTGCATGTGGGATGCCATAAAAATACATGTTCTTCTCTTTAATAGGAGAACATGGAAAGGTTAAATATAAAAACTGTACTTTGTTTATAATGTATTCGGCAAAGTGTCTCACTATGCAGCTCAGACTCTTAATGATCCTCCTGTTTTCAGCTTCCCCAGTGCTGTGATTACAGGTGTGTTTCACCATGCCTGGACTCAGCGACCTGCTCAGTGCACCAGGGGGCGGGGCTGGCACAGCATGTGGTGTCAGGGATCAAGTCCTGGTCCCTGCACTTGCCAAAGCAGGCACTTAGTCTGCTAAGCTGTCTTGCCAGTCCAAGATTACACCTTAATTATTTTACTTTATTTGGTGGGTTTACAGTGTCTGCCTGCAGAATTGGTGAGAAGAATAAGATCCAGGTAGAAGGCCTGAAGATCACTGCAGAGTCTGGTGTTGTACACATCCGATAGCTGAAGGATCTGTTGGAAGACTGAAGAAGCCAGAAATAACTGGGATAAATGTCTGAAGGTGATGGCAAAGCCCAGAGCTTCTCCAAAGAAGCAAAGGGAAAGCTTCCTTTTTCTTTCCCTTTTATTCCTTCCAGGATGTAAGTTTATTGGTAGGTGCTGCCCACGTCTGGGTCTTCCTTCTCAGTTTGTGGCCTACTTGTCTGTCAACCACAGACCCAGAACTGTGCTCATTAGCTAGACTTTTCTTAATGCTTCCCAGTTGTCACTACAATTAACTACCACAGAGATAATATACCAATAGACAATTAAGGGAGATTGAAAGATGAGACAACTGAGGTTAATACATGATTGTAAAGTGGATCTGGTTTCAGAGAAACCAAATATGAAAAGTATTTTGTGGCGACTGGGGAAAACTGAATTTAGACTTGGAGCTACATGATATGTATGAATTATTGACAGTTCTGTTAGGTACTACAATATGAGTGAGCTTAGACAGAAGAATAACCCAGAGTCTTAAAAAGGCATGGTAGAGTACTTAGGGTAAATTATGATGTGTGTAAATTTACTTCCAGTAATTTTACAAAAAAAATTCCAAACCAAACCAACTCAAACCAAAAAAACAAAATAGATGAAGCAAATATGGAAAAAATGTTAGCAATTATTCAATTTAGATGACAAGTTCTATGATGATTAATTTTATGTGGTAACTTAGCTGAGCATAAAGCCCAAATGTTCAGTCAAATGTTGTTCTAGTTTTTTTTTTTTTTTTTTTTTTTTTTTTTTTTTTT
>PVJA010010575.1:29150-57206 GCA_004027025.1 Myocastor coypus | reverse complement strand
GTCTGGAAGCTGGTGGTGACCATGCCAGTGCTGAAGCCATTTAGCAAAGAAGACAGACACCCGGAGCTGCAGGTGTGCACCGGTCAGTGCGCCCTTACTCTTAGCTGGGAGAGGAAAGACAGCCTGGACATTCTGTAGGTCGTTGGTGCAATGTGTGTATGTGTGTGTGTGTGTGTGTGTGTGTGTGTGTGTGTGTGTGTGCATGGGGGATGCACGGGAAGAGCTGTTGAGACTAGGAAGGGGCACTGTTCTATTCTTCTTGGTCCGAGGAAAGCTTATTGGTTTGTAAGTGTGTCATTTCTATAAAAACTTCCATGTGGATTACTTCTGAAATAGGAGGTCATTCGTTTTAAAACAGTATGTCAAATAATTACAATTACATAGTAAAATCACTGAGAAGTTGATGTGTAAGGAAGGGGTTTTAGTAATTAATTTGTGTTTCATAGTCTGTCATAGGATGGGGATTCGCCTTTGCAGCTCCCATATTAAGGCTACAAAGACTTTTGCAAATAATGATCCGTTGGAAGACTTCCTTGTGAAAGTTTTGGTTTGAGAAACCAGGATGACCTTTCAGCACATTTTTAGAATAGCTCCCCAAGAGACAGAAAAGCTCTTTGAGAAATCAAAGCATAATTAATGCACATTTCTTTGTTTAAAAGAAAGACTGAATTGAATTATTATTAAAGGCATGGAAGGTGACCTGTCTTTTGTAGCAAGGGCATTAGATGGCTAAATTATGATAAGGGAGCATTGTGTTTGTCAGCTATTATCATTCTAAATTTGCATAAAAGTAGCCAGAGTAGTGCAAGACATTAAGTGCATTAATTATCCATTAAAGGGGCAATTTAGCAATCATTAAGGGAGGCACTAATAGATTGGTGATCATCTTCACCAATGATATATTTGATATGAGCTTTACATAACATCAGTAAGATTAATTGGCCATTTTTACTTTGGTGGACTATACATTGCGTTATAGGTTTCTGTTGGCTTCTGCTAGGAATGAAGTATTGAGCTGGTCTGCATTTTGTGCCTGTGCTGTGAATTTGTACAAGATGTGTGGGGACAGCAGTGCCCAGTCCCTTGAGCAGATGTAGACTGCCTTGGCTGGCTGGATCTGCATCTCCCCTGTGCCATATTGAGGAAGTTTGCCATCGTTTTGGGATCAGCATCTATGAAAGCAGTCTCACCACTCTTAAGCACTCTGTATTTGGGGCTCGGCCACCTCTCATCTTCTGGACACCACAGTGGGTGGCTGAGGGTCCCTCTCATGGCTTCTATTAAAACCATCTTTGTCTCCTTTGTGGTGACCGTGGTTGTAGGTGAAAGAAACCACTCAGGCTAGCAGGCACCATCAGGGTAGGGAATTAGCTCGTGCAGTCCAAGGGCAGCAGGACAAGCAGGTCTCTGGAGGACCTGGAGCCAGGGAGCAGGGTTCTTAGCAGTCAACATAGCATCTCTCACAAGTACTGGCATCTGCTGCCTTCAACTTCTTGCTTTGCCCTCCCAGTTCCTCTGCTTTGCCAGGATCCTGGTCCTTTTGGAGATCCGTGGCAAAGTTAACAAAGATCAGGACTGAGTTCTAAGCCCAGGCTCCTGGTATGATGAAACAGTGTTTTCATGTAGGCCTACATGGCTCAATAAGTTATGTTCAGGGGTCTGGCTTGTATCATAAAACATGCCCCGGAGGATGCCCGAGGCTGGGAGGCAGCTAACCTCTGAAGGTCCTGGCCTTACCTCTAGGATGAGACTAGTGGGAAGGCAGAAAGTTCCGTCTTCCATCCGTCTCCTTTGTGCCTCCCTTCGTCCTTGCCATATAACTGTCTGAAGTGTTTCTCCAGTGCAGCATTCACAATGGCTGCATCTGATAAGCGGAGGTCTCTCTGATATCCTGATATCAGCACATCGAGCCTCTTTCTTTCCTCCTGTCTCTCTGCCAGCCAACCTCATTTTCTCTCTGTAGACCAGCCAGTGCCTGGCAGGGCTGGCTCATGCATGGGCATTTTGGTTCCCCAGCCCTGACTGGAGTGTGCTTGACATCATTCTTCTCCAGGAAAAGAGATTTGGGCCAGCACAGAAGGACCTGCGTCTCTCTCCCTGACTTGGGAAGAGTCACAGGTGCCTGGAGGAGTTGGCAGGAAACCACTCGGATGCCACCTTTGTGGCTGGGCTGACTGTCATGTTGGGCAGGATGTGTGCAGCCGCAGGCATTTGAAGTAGAGTGCCAGATAAAGAAGCCCAGCCTACCTAAGAAGCTCAGCCTCACCCAGATGCTCTCTTGCTTGGGCTCTGCCTTTGTCTTAGCGGCACTATTCAGCAAGGAACTGCTGTAAGAGACACAGACGTTCCTGCAGCGCTGCTGGACGGCAGGCACCTATGGATAGGAATGATGTCCTTTACTTGTATTGAATTCATGCCGGTCAGCACTCAGGAAACAGTTTGCTTCTTTATTATTAGACAGACTTGACCCAGTTCGGTCCAACAAACATTTCTAAGTGCCTTTTATGTGCCACATATCATTCATTGAAAAGATTATCCTTGACCCAACCAGGGCCCAGGGGGTGAATACATTATGAAGGATGATATATTTGATTGGCACGGCAAAGACACAGAAACTTTGACTTTCAAGTCCCTAATTATGCACGGTTTTGTACTGGCTCTTGAACAAAGAAAACCACAAAGATCTGTTCCCTTTGCTCAAATATGCTTCAATTATTGATATGGACTTAAGTAATGAGCCCGTGATGTGGGCCATGTAGGATAACTCTAGTGCCTGCTCCAGAGCCTTCTGCTTGTCATTTTCCTGTGAGCTGCTAGGCTGTCTCACACGTTAGAGTGCTCATGTGGCCTAGTTCTAGTCAGTGGAGTTGAGGGCCTGAGCCCCTAGAGAAGGCCTCTGTTATCACTCAGAAACATAGCTATTCTCTGTCTCCCTGCCTGGAACACAGAAGTTACGCCTGCAGATACAGCAGCAGTTCTCACACCATGAAGGTGAAAGCCCTAGATGAAGGCTGGCAGACCAGGAAGATGCGAGAGGCAACTCAGTGATGTCGCTCCCTGCCGCACTGAGCCCCCGGAAGGTGGCGCTCTGAATGAGCCCTGTTTCTTGACCTCACCGCCCATGAGAAAAACAACTCCTCCCTGTTTAAACCTGAGACTATAATGTGACGCAGAAGAAGCCGGATGTGCAAGCTTAAGTACCGCATGATTGCTCGTAGATGAGAAACCCGAATTATAAATGAGGAGAAAAATAAATGATAGCTTATAGGGAAGTGGGGAGCTAGAACTCTCTCCCAAGTTGAGAGGGGATCAAGAGATGGAAAAGGAGGGAGAGAGGGGATAGGGGATGGAAAGGGAAGTTGAGATGGGTCATGTACATGTGCCCGCCCCGACAAGGAGCGTAAATATTGTACGTACTGCAAACGCACACTAATCCAAAGTAAATTATTTGTGCTTTATGTTTCCCGTATGAGAGAAGCCATGAGATAAACAATTAACAATAAAAACATAAACTGTTGGGCCCAGGGAGATAGCTCTGTGGCACAAGTGCCTGCCTGGCAAGTGCAAGGTCGTGAGTTTGAACCCTGGTCCCACCAAAAACAAAACAAAACAAAACAAACCATAAACTGTTGCTGAATGAGTTCACTCCTAGCTGAATGAACTGTGGACAAACTGGCGTCCATCTAGAGTAGCATCAAATCTTTATCTGAAGAAGGTGATTCATGTCATCTGGCCCATGTAGCTTAATTCAGCTGCTGCCAGAGTGGAGTCGGCACTGACTCACATTCATATAGCCTTCTCTGACCTGACCAGCTGTCTGTGTGTTCGTTCTCTCTGGGTGAGCAGAGCAGAGCTTACTTTACGCATGGCGCTAGCCAGGTGTCCTGGAAAACCAAGCTCTGCCTCCCTGCGGCCAGCAACTTCACAGGCTGCTGTTGAGATGAGAAGTGGTAAGAGCTCAGGCTCTATGGCTTGAACCTTTTCCCACCGTTTGGTGGCTCCTTGGGAACTGGAATGCCATCTGCCTTTCTCTCTGCTGGCCTCCATATCTGCCGAGAGGCAGGGGCCATGTGGAACATATGGAGCTGTGATACCTGTGGTATTCCTTGCACACAGTAGGTACTGAAGACGTGGGCAAGCTTTCAAAGGAAAATAAGGGCTGAAGAATCACACTGGAATAAACTCTGTTTTTTCTTGGTGAAAGAAACTTCTTACAGAACAAGGGACAAGGGGCCAGGCTGCACCGTGGAACTAGCCTCTGAGTTCTTCGGAGCAGACTAGGAACTCTTCCACTCTGAGCAAGCTGGCTGTCTTCTTCTGTGACTATTCACCTTTTGTCCCATAAAGAGCCTGTGTCTGTGTGTCATCAGAGGCTGTTTAGAAACAGTGGGTACCCTAAGGAGGGACAGTTCATCTTGGGTTGCAGAAAATGAGTTGTGAAACTCAGGGCTGGTAGACTCCAGTTACTGTACCTTGGACCGCCATATAAGGTGATCCCTGCCTCTGGCTGTCTATTATCTAAGGCTTCTTTCCCAGGGAGAGTCGGGAAGCTCAGGGTGGGCAGCAAGAGGACCTCCTGGGCCGAGGGGCTTGCTTCTTCTCACCAGCCACGTCTGCCTAGTGTTTACCTGGAGGAGCAGAGACAGATCCTTGGCAGGCCTGCCTGGCCTCCAGCCCTGCTCTCCATCTGTGGACCCGCCAGCCGCCGGGGATCTGGCCTTCCGTCCTCCCCCGATTGGCTGCGTTGTGTTTAGCCTTCACCTTGGTCTGTTGCCATGTCTTGTCTTTAGTAGAAGCAGATAGAAGAGATTGGGAAGGGGAGGGACTTTCACGGTTTATCCCTTTGATGTGAGCCATGGGTGAATGATCAAAGCAACCGCGAAGTCATCTCCGCTTTGCAGAGTTCCATTGCAGAATATGCCGCCCTTGCATTGTACTGGGGAGACCAGGGTGAAGGCTGGGGTCTGTTCATCTGTTCTCTTTATGCCTGGACTTCCTCTTCATGCTGTTCAACATTTGCCTGATCAAACCAAGCAAGACCAAGCCATAGAGTGCATCGGAGGCACTACATAGGGCATTCTGTTTCCCTCCTACGTGGTCTCAAGGGCTTTTCCACTCTTGCAGAGGGCTTTTCTTTATTGCAAAGATGAAGCAAGCTTTCTCTTAGCCAGAGGGCTCCCTGATCCAAACCTGGCCGGTGGTACCTTCTGAGGACTTCAACTGGAGCAGGATGTCTTAAACACTATTTATCTGGCATTTGCTTTCTTTTCAAATCATTGATTGATTGATGGATTGATTTGGAACAGAGTCACACTGTGTAGCTTGGGCTCATAAGGATCCTCCTGTCTCAGCATCCTCGGTGATGGGATGATAGGCATGTGCCACCACACCTGGCATGGGGCCAACATGGCATGTGGTACTGGGGATTAAACCTGGGTCCTTGCACTTGCCAGGCAGGCACTTAGACTGCCGAGCTATCTCCCCAGCCCTATCTGGCGTTTTCTTGACTACAATATTAGATAATTGACTGCAATATTACATAATTCCCACCACTTAGAAATCCATGGTGACCCTAACTTTTTCTTTCTCAACTTTTGTTGTCTGTTCTTCTTATTGATTAGGGGTGGGGTGGGGTATGGGTTCACCTACATTCTTTACAAAAAGTTCTTGATTTAAGTTGACATTGTCGGGGCCTGGCAGGATGGCTCAGTGGTCTAAAGCACCTGCTTGGAAAAGCTTGGGCGGCTGCAGGGACCACGGTTTGATCCCCGGCACCACATGCTGTGCCAGCCCTGCCCTCAGGGCAGGCTGAGCCAGCCATAAAAACAAACAAACAAACAAAAGTTCTGAAACAACAACAAAAAAATAAAATAAAAAAATTCTAAAAAAAAATTAATAAGTTGACATTGTCTGTATCTTTTTCCTGTAACCAAAGAACCCTGGCTCTTATGGTAGGCTTTTTATAAACTGGCAGATTTCTTCTCCCCCACCTTTTATTTTCCCCCTGTTTTCTTCCTTTCTTTCCCCTCTCCTCCCCTTACCTTCCCTTTCCCGCCCTTCTGTTCCCCTCCTCTCCTTTCCCTTCCCTTCTTTTCTGTTTTATTCTTCCCTCCATCTCCTTCCTTCTTCTTTTCTTTTTCTTTTTTGGTACCAGAAATCATACTCAAGACTGTGCTTTCCAGGCAGTTCCTGTGTCACTGAGCTAAATCCCTGGCTCTCTTTTTTCTCTTTTTAGACAGCTAAGTTGCCCAGGCTGGCCTCAAATTTGTGGGCATCCCTGCAGCTTCCTGAGTAGCTGGGATTACAGTTATATACTACCACGTTGGACTGATCCATTTGTTTTTTTATTTTATTTTTTTGAGACAGGATATCACTGTGCAGTTCAGGCTGGCTTTGAGCTCACTTTTGTAGCCCAGGCTGGTCTCGAACTCACAACGATCCTGCTGCCTCAGCCTCCCAAGTGCTGGGATTACAGGCGTGAGCCACCACGCCCGGCTAATCCATTTATTTTCTATCATTTCTCTGTCTCACTTTGCCCATGACCAACTGCCTGTTGATCTGGTCAGCCAATCATGAGACCAGGTACTCTTGGTCAGAAGCCTATGTTGCAAACTCTCTTGAGGACGCGTACACGTCTTGGAGCCCTTGCTGCTATTGGCTTTCATTTGGTGGCTTTGACCTGGATTTGGAGGCCTTCGGAGCTGTTCGTTTCTGAGTAAGGTGGCCCCAGGAGGATATGAGTCCTTGCTTAGCCCTTGCCTTGTCACTCAGTGCTATTTTTATGGTTTCCTGATAGAAATAAGCAAATTCTTGCTACAGTTGCTTTAGAGGCAGGGATTGGCTTTCTTGGTGAAGTGTCTCCTACACTAGTGCAGCTCTGTGTCCTCCAAGGAAACGTCTTTTCCTTATTTCCTCCTCTTACCACCTCTGTCAGTGCGCAGGTTCTAATGCCATGAAGGAATCTGAGACTCCAGGATTCATCTGTGTCAGGAAGGCAGCCATTGCTGGATAAGCCTGCCACACAGATAATAGTATAGTGACAGGGAGTGCGGCCGAGACAAACACAACACCTATGCTCTTCAAAGGGCAGCCACTGCCGCAGTGGGAGAGGTAGGCCCACTCTTGTCAGAACTGGAAACCCAGATTTTGATGCAAACCATCCCATTAAAAAATATTGGCAACTAATTAAAATTCAAAACATTGTACAAAAAAAAAAATAAAACAAAACTGTACATGGAGACCTTATTACTCAGGCCTACAAAACATGCCTGCAGACACATGCTAACCTGGAGTCTCAGGAATTCTCCACCTCTAATAGTGTTAGAAATTCAAGTCTGAACTATACAGATTGAAGGCTGGGGCCAATGAGCAAGCTGACATGGTGGCCAGTATGTGTAATTCTAGCTACTTAAGGGGCTAAGTTTAAGCTAGTCTGGAAAAATAACTTGCAGTACATAGAAAACCTCTCTGTCTCTCTGTCTCATTCTATGCATGGTCCTATTTCTCTCACTGATCTATACATACATACACACAGATACACACACATTAAGAATAGAGAAAAAAAAAAAAAAAAAAAAAACAACCCACATCTCCACATCACTGTGCAGTGACTTCATCTTAGAGGAAGCAGGTATAGGATCTTAGAGGGCTTCCAGGTTTTGTGTTTAATTTCTGTAGTGAGTAAACTTTTAGTTACGAACGTAATGTTATCTTGGTAGTTGGAAAAAACCCCAAAGATGCAATTGCAATGGGAGGAGAGGAGGGGCCCCACAGCGCTAAGTAAGGAGGTCCTTCCAGCCACTGCCTGGGTTGGGGGATGGACTTAGGAGACCTCTCCCCTGTGAGTCTAGAGCAGGGGTTCTCAACCTTTCTACTGCCATGACCCCGCAATACAGTTCCTCATGTTGTGGTGACCCCAAACCAAAAAATAATTTTGGTGGCTACTTCAAAACTGTAATTTTTCTACAGCTGCGATTTCCGATGGCTTTAGGCGACCCCTGTGTTTTGGTTGGTTGGCCCCTGCTGGGGTCGCGACGCACAGGTTGAGAACCGCTGGTCTAGAGCCCTCTGAAAGCTGTACTACCCGCACTTGTCAGAGAAGCCGCTCCAGCATAAGGGTGACCATCCGTGGGCTCCCACTGGGCTGAATTATTGGATGCGGCAGTGGGTGGAAGTAGCTGTAGCCAGGAGTAGGTGTGGAGCATAGTGCTGGTGTGGGATTGCTTCAACTTTGGGCTCCGTGCACCCTGTTCATGCAGGAGGACTCATCTTTATGTCCTTTGGAAGATGTCTTTGCCAACCTGCCATTGTATATGGGGCTTTTAGTTGGACACTCGCCATGGGTCCTCATTGGCCTATTGTCCTTTTTTTCACTGGCAGGTGATCAAGATAAGTGCCCTTTTCTGCTTGGGTTCTCGGCTTCCCAAATTTGTCTCACTTGTTCAAGAACTAAATGGGGAAAAGGTCCAAAGAGAACAGAGAAGAAAGAGTTCCTTACGTTGGACTCCTAAAGCTACCATGGGACTTGGAGGACGTGGGTGGGGAGAGGAGGAGGAATAATAGCAAGCAGCCAGGCATCGGGCCCAACATCAGGGTTCTTCCCATACTGCGCTGCTGATTCTATTTATTTATTTTTATGTAATAAATATTTATTTAGTCCAGCTTCTACAGGGTCTCACTACATGGATTGGATTCATAGTGGTAGGGATCCTCCTGTTTTCAGCCTCCCAAGAGCTGGGATTACAGGCACGTGCCATCACACCTAGTATTAATTGCTGTCTCAGTGCATCCTGGGAGCAGGGCCAGCAGGGCACATTGGGGATCGAACCCCAGTCCCTGTGTCTGTCTAAATAGATGCTTTAGTCCACCAAGCTATCTGGCTAACCCCTGCACTGTTGATTTTTTTAAAGATTTCAGAAAAGGACAGTTGATAATATGCCAATCCACAGATCACCACCAGAGCAGACTAATGTTTATTACTTGTCCCCTTCCTTTTTTTGCTGTGCTCCTTTGTGTCTTTTCCTTGAGGAGTCCTGCCCCCAATATTTGTAGTGGAGTCTCCATGACAGAAGTCCTACGTGATGTGATTTAGAGAAGCACTGAGACTGTGGATTCTCATTAGCTCCAGGATGACTTCCCACCCTACAGAGTACCTGCCCCAAGAGCTCTTTGCTCCTCTGTCCCTCCTGGAATGGGCAGGGTACTTGGTCTGTGGACACTGAAGGAGTGTCTCTGAGCACTTGGACCTCTGGCTCAGGCCTCTTCCAGGTTTTTCTAGGCAAGGTCAGGGAAGAGGCATCCCAGAAGGAGCTTTTTTTTTTTTTTTTTTTTTTTTTTTTTTTTTTTGTCTTTTTGAGACAGGGTCTCACTATGCAGTTCAGGCTGGCCTTGAGCTCACTTTCGTAGCCCAGGCTGGTCTCGAACTCGCACTGATTCTCCTGTCTCAGCCTCCCGCGTGTTGGGATTACAGGCATGCGCCACCACGCCCAGCTTTTTTTTTTTTTTCTTTAAAGCTAGGCATTAACATCTCAGTTAGTTACACACTAAGCTCTTTTTTCAGACAAGAAGATTGAGTTTGTTTCCAAACACTGAAAACTGGGAGTTCTGAGCCCAGTTCCCTTTGATCAACTTTATTCAATTTTTCTGAGCTGTAATCTGTTCCATTCCAAAGTAAATGAAGACCAGGGCTAGGGAGGTAGCTCCGTAGAATGGCACTTGCCTGGCAAGCACAAGGGCCTGAGTTCAGTCCTCAGTTCTGGAGGGAGGGAAGGAAGGAAGGAAGGAAGGAAGGAAGGAAAAGGAAAGGAAAGGAAAGGAGGAAGGAAAGAAAAGAAAGAGGGAAAGAAAGAGAGAAAGAAAGAAAGAAAGAAAGAAAGAAAGAAAGAAAGAAAGAAAGAAAGAAAGAGACGAACACATGAGAGGCAGATGCACGTTTTGGCTGTCCTTAAAAATTGTTTTACAGAGGGAAAATGTGAGAATTTGTATTGTAATGGGTGAAAATATTAACAACATTATTTTCTCCCCAAAAGATTAAAATTGGAAAAGCATGAAAACAAAAACCCCACTGGAAAAGTAAGTTGTTTAAAGAGACCATTAATAATTCCATGGCTATTTCAGGAATTGTTCGAGTCTAAGAACCTTAAATGACTCTGAGAGGAAGTTTCCAGAAAGTGAACTATTTTCAGTGTTGTGTTTTTATGTCCATCAAATTCTGTATATACAGGGAGTATAGGCCAGACCACAGACGTGGTCTCATGTGGTGTGGAATAGCCTCTGTGGCCTGGGAGCCAGACAGAACTTGAGCTTATTTAGCTTCTTCTTGGCCTTGAATGATGACAGAAAGATACACATCTGTTGCTTCGTCTCAGACTCAGGCAAGATGTCGTGGTCCTATCCAGCCACAGTTATATGTCAGGGCAAATGTAGGGTGGAGAATCTGACATTTCTGTTCTTTTGAAGGTGGTGCTTTGGTGGTGGTAGAAAAATGCTCTGAGTACTCATCTTTGACCTAATGACGCACATTCCTGTGAGCTGACTTTTGTCTTTTTCAGTTGACTTTTCTGCTGGTGCCCAGATGTCATCTTGGCCTTGGAGTCTTGGTATTGGAATCAAGGCTTTCACTGACCCTTCTAGGAGAGAGTTCCAGAAAGCGATAGCTTGGGGTGACTCTAACAATAGAAAGGGTCTTGATTGGTGGTAGTGTCCATTGTGGTTTTAATTTTCTGAGTGAGAAAACAGTGGAACACTGCAAAGAAGGAAAATTAAAAAAGAAGTTCAGAGATCTGGCTTTGGCCAAGCAGGAAGGGGCATGTGTGATATCCTGAGAACATGGGGTCCTTCTTGCCAGCTGCATGGTTCAGCCCCGTCTTCCTTGGGTGGCATTCTCAAGTACCTGAGATACTGCAGTGCCAGCTCTCCGTTGTCTCAGGTGTAGTCAGCAGGAAGGAAGAATCTGCTCTTTTGGTGACTCACCTGAAGGTCTCAGAACTGAGGTCCATTGCCTCTGATCAGCCTGACCAGTAAGTACTGCATGCCAGTCTCTGAGCTGATCCTTGAGTGCTGCTTGCTCAAGCCTGGAGCAGCGCCCTCTTGTGGAGCAGGAAGAGGAGGCATTTCCTGTACATCCACACTCCAGATCAGCGGTGGGGAACCTGTAGCATGCATGCTGCGACGAGCTGTTTTGTGTTATTTGAAGTGTCTCTGAGGTTCACCGACGCTGTTCTAGAAACTATTCAATCCAGAAATTTGAATAATGTCACTACAACCTGGGCCCTCTCACTCGCTGAATGTTTTTTCACTGTTCTTACTCCCAGGCACGTTATGCCCCCCTTGGGTCCACAAATGTTAGCAGAAGATATATAGTTTCACTAAAAAACACTGGAGAATGAACTACGAGATAGTACAAGAACCACTGCAAGACCCAGGTCCACAAAAATCCTCTCTGGAAAAGTGCCAGTGAACTACCAAAAGCCACTGTTACATGCTCCCTAGCATGGTCTGTCTACCGCACTCATCACCAGTAGGCCATGGGTTGCTTATCCACACCTGATTGAGAATCGGGCAGCTCTGTTGTTCAGAACTTGGGCCTTGTGACAGGTGACTCACTTCGGCATTATTTTTTCATTACAAGATCTTACTTTTCCAATAATTAGGCCAGTAGCAGAAGAATGCGGGTGGAGAAGCCACCTGCGTGTGTGCCAAGATTGGTTCTTCTATAGTTGTCCTGTGCCTGAGTCCAACTGAAGATATATTAGGTGTAAGGACTGTGGAGCCACCTGAGAGTTTATCTTGAAATTATTTATTTTAGAGTGGTCAGCGTAAATCCACTGAGCCCTCAGGTAGAAAAACCTAAGAAGTAGCAGTTTTTCATTGCCATAGTTAAGCTATGAATTGAATCTTTCATTTCACATGGCAGGTTGGAATAACAGGCAGCAGAAAAGATGGATGCGAGGATTAATGTGTGTTCTGTTAATAATCACTGTCAGTGAATACTTGTTACAGAGAGGTCTAAGACTCAGGAGAGGTCTGGCTTCTTTGATATAAATTGTAAACGGGAAAGAATAGCTCATGGACAAATATTGAAGAATTGGGTAAATGCAAAAATTGATCTCCATGTGTAGCCGAGTGCTTAGGGCAAGGTAAATTCTCTCCATTTAAAGAACAGGGTGTTTGCTTCATGTTTTCACTGTAAAGGTTTGCTAAATTGGTGTTTCAAGTTTTCTCTCAAATTCATTTCTCTTTGAGGGAAAATAATCTTGGTGCCAGTTTTATATCATTTTTGCATCGAAATAAATATGTATGTACAAGCTCTCCTGTTTGCCGTTGCTCTTGGACATTTTATCTATAAATGCAACAATTAGAAAAAATACTTATTACAGTGTTCAGCCATGTAATTTCCTTCTCACCTTAATCAATCTACAAATCAGATTCACTTTTCATAAATTACCCCTGAGTGCCTCTATAGAACTGGGTCTCTACAGGTAGCTTTCCAATAAAGTAAGTACCATGAATCTAGTAGCTTAAAACAACAATATTTATTATCTTATAGTTCTGGATATTAGAAGTTATTTTCATAGGTATCCATAGTCAGGATGTCACCATATCTTTTGAGGTCATAATTCAGCCCATAATAGTCTACTGGGCCCCATTCATGTCCTATCCACATGAAAAATGCATTCAACCCTACCTTGACATCCTCCAAATTCTTATTCCAGCATCGATGCTACGTTCAAAACTTCACTTAAACATAATCAACTCCAAGGGTCTCAGATCTCATCTGCTATAGCCTATAGCAGGTCTGGGCAAGACTCAAGGTATGGCTTTTTATGCCATGAAATTCCTTGTTGCTCAAGGAACTAAGAAACAAATTATCAGCTGCCAAGACAAAGGATGTGTATAGGATAGATAATCCTATTCTAGGTGGGAAAAATTTTAAATAATAAGAGAAACCTGCGTTCTAAGCAAGTTTACAAGCAAGCAGCGCAAGTTCCATTAGTTTTCAAGGGCTGAGAGTAACAGTGGCTGGAGTTTCCACCTTCTGAGTATCAGGTAGCAGCTCCACCTTCTATATGTTGTCTTTTCTGGCATCTAAATCCGTCCCTCTGCCCACTGTGCCATTCTTCCATCTATCTATCTATCTATCTATCTATCTATCTATCTATCTATCTATCTATCTATCTATCATGTATTTGGTACAGGGTCTCACTACACAACTCGAACTCATAATGATCCTCCTGTTTTCAGCCTCCCCAACTCTGGGATTACAGGCATGTGCCACCACACCTGGTCTCAGAGGCCATCTAGCACACCAGGGAGCAGGGCCTGTGCAGCTTAGTCTGCTAAGCTACCTCGCTGGTTTGCAGCTCGGACTACATAGTGATCCTCCTGTGTCAGCCTCCCCAGTGCTGGAATTACAGGCGTGCCCCGCCATGCCTGGTTTTCTTCTTTCGCGTCATCCTGTCTTTATCCCTTTCATTTCACGCTGACAGTATTTGTGCTGATGTAATTGTCTTAAAAACCTTGCCAGTCTACCGTGAATGTGAAGCAGATCCATATCGCTAGAAACAAAGGCTCTTCCCTCTTCCTAGCTTTGCATGGGTGACTGAATGGCCTCGTGGGTCTCATGCCTAATCTCTCAGCTGCAATCTGTACAGCCAGACTCTCAGTTTTTCCCTCCAGAGCACACTTTCTCATTTTTCCCCACTTGATCACCCAAGAACTTTCCAGAACTTTAAGTGCTAGTTTCTTTTTGTTTATTCTTTTCTCAATGTATCTCTTTCCTTTTGACTTTTATTAGAAGCATCAAAGAGAACCTAGATTCTACCTTCACGGAAAAGTATTGCTTTGAGATCTCCTTCGCTCAGTATCCAAGTTCATCACTTACAGTTCTACTCTCCAGCCAAGGATAGAATACAATTCTGGGTCAAATTTATGTCGCTTTATATCTAAGCAAACATAGACCTGCAAGCTCCTGCAGCCTGCTACTCTCCGGTGTTTCCTAATATTTAATAACCTTTTTTTTCTGGTATTCAATAGTATGTGTCCTTTCCTCCAGGGTCCAGTAACATGTTCCTCAGAGGTATCTTCAGCCTTTCTCTTTCTCTTCACAGTGATAATCATATTCGATGAGGTGTTAGAGCTTTTCCTACAAAAGCCTTTCTCTTCCTTTTGGAGTTGTCTCGATACCTGTAGCTCTACCTCTTGAAGACGTCCTAGGTTTTTCCTATTGTATCATCTCAGAATCCTTCCCACTCTGCCCGTTGTCCCCTTCTATAGCCACTGCCTCTGCAGCGCTCTGTGTCCTGCTGGGAGCCCTCAGTTTCTAAGGTGCCCCTCACACAGTACCCCAGACTGGTGGCTTAGACCAATAGGAACTGATTACCTTCTGCCTTGGAGGCCGGAAGGCTGGGACTGAGACATCAGCAGGGCCCTGCCTCCTCAGAGACTTCCCCAGGAGAAGTTGCCCCGCTTCTGTGTCTTCTGGAGGTCACTGGCTGTCCTGTGTGCACCTTGGCTTGCAGCCATACTGTTCCCCACTTCTGCCCTTTGTGTGCCTAGCATCCCTCTGGGTCTATCTGTGTTTCTCTGTCTTTGTCTACGGACAGCAGTCATGTTGGATTTGGCTCCCACCATAATCCAGCATGGCCCTATTCCAGTTCAGTTCGTTGCCCTGCAAGGACTTCATTTCCAAATAGGCTCACAGTCGTGGCATTCAGACTCTGACATATTTTTAGGGGATGAGGTTTAATTCAGCCCACAGTGGTGTCTCTCCTAGACTTTGTAGATTCTACATTTCTATACACAGGGCCTTCCAGGTTCAAATGACAGAAAACACAGCTTCAATTAGCTCAGGCAAAGTAAGCCTCCTCAGCTCTTCTAACTGATGTATTCATGGCATGGTCTAATCCAGGAATTCAAGCAGTATCACGATCTCGCTCTACTCTCTTGCTCTTTCAAGTCATTCTTCCTTTTGGTTGTTTTATTTTTTATTTATTTATTTAATTCACTTTTAATAAGAAATAACAATTTGACAGTTTCAAAACACATTAGTAGTACATTCCCAATCATTGATAACAATGCATATGATTGTCCTCATAGTAGTTATTTAGAGCACAGGATGCAGATATAATTTTTCTAATCATTATTGATATAAAAATTTCTTTTCATTGAACTAAGAAAAAGTAGTTGTATACCTAGTCCAATATCCCATAATCGTAGTGGGTTATTGGCAGAACTGGCAATGTCAGAAGCTGTTGAGTTAAGCCTTTGGCAGCTCAGCATATTAATCTAGCTGTACTTGTTATGCCTCAGCCCATGAGGACTCAGGATATAAGAGAATCTGTGCTGCAATGTCCTGTAACTCAGTGGTGCCCTTTTGGTTGTTTTAAATCTTAAGTAAGTTGGGCCCGGCGGGATGGCTCATGGGCCCGGCGGGATGGCTCAGTGGTCTAAAGCGCCTGCTTGGGAAAGCTTGGGTGGCTTCAGGGACCGCGGTTCGATCCCCGGCACCACATGCTGCGCCAGCCCTGCCATTGGGGCAGGCTGAGCCGGCCATAAAAATGAGTGAATAAACAAACAAAGGTTCGGAAACAAGAAATAAATAAATAAAATAAAAATTTAAAAAAAAAATAAATAAATCTTAAGTAAGTCATGTCTGCACAGTTGTCCCTATCTGTCCCTCAAATGCATATCTCCCAGATAAAGGCAGACCCACAGCCACGTTATTTGCACCAAAGTTCTAAGGCCCCACTTGCACAAGGGACCTGCCTCCTCCTGTGGGGGAGATGACTTTATTCTGTGGCTTGTGTGGGGGTACATGGTCTCTCCTGTATTCAGAAGTGTAGTTAGTCTTAGCCAGACCACTTGAGCTGAAATCACAGAGTAAGACTGCTCCAAAGAGAAGCAGGAGCTGGGCCAGCTGGCATAAGTAGGCCTGGCGCATCTTGGCCAGGAGGCGGAGGAATTAGCTAGCAAGTGTTGGTGCTGACATCGTCATTCTGAATCTGCACATGCCTACGTGATTTGCAATTAGTCACATGGGACAGCCTTGATTTCTTCATCAGCAAGACCCTACTTCCTAAGCTGTTCTTTTTAAATGTATTTTTCAAGCACTCAGCTATAGTACATGGTATTTTACACAAGTAAAAAAAAGAAAGAAAGAAAGAAAGAAAGAAAGAAAGAAAAGAAGAAGGAAAGAAAGAAAGAAACCTGCCCCAAGCCTGTGGCTTGGTGCCAGGCATTCAGGTGTGCAGCTGCAATCAGCAAGGCCATTTCCTTTGCACTCAGGGATCCGCTTATGCCCCCTTGGTCATCAGTCTCCTTAGCCCAGAGCCTCCCACATGGAACTACTGACCTGGGTAGTAGTGATATGATCCATCAGAGCACTTGACATACTACTTTGAGGCCAGAGTCAAAGGCCTGGTATATATGTTCTGAATCTTATAGTAGGGCCCTAAATCCAACATGACTGCTATCCTTAGAAGAGGAGGAGAAGACAGAGAGACACAGTGGGATAATGGATATGAGAAAAGGCAGAAATTGGGAACAGTGCAGCTACAAGCCAAGGCACATGAGGGACAGCCGGCAAATGTTAGTGTTCACTGATTAGCATTTGGTGAGACCAAGCCCCAATTCCTTGGTTCCATGCCTATGGCCCCCTGTGTGGTGTGTTGAGTTCCTCCTGGGCTTTGAAGCCCTCGGGAGTTTCTTTCAGCCACTAGATAGGGAAAATGATCTGTGTCTATGCGTGTGCGGGTACTGGGGATTGAATCCAAGGCCTTGCACATGTGAGGCAAGTGCTCTACCACTGAGTTATATCCCCAACCCTTTTACATTTTTTTTTTTTTTTTTGTACGTGGATACAAGGGCTTGCTGAGTTCTTCCATTGCTTGGCTCCAACTTGAAACCATAGAATCTCAGCCTCCTAAGTTGCTAGAGTTACAGGCATGCACCACCGTGCTCAAGCATGCTCTGTATCCAAGTGTCAGGAACATCTTCACATTGTACAGTCGACTGACCTGAAACTTTGATTCCACCTGCAAAATACCTACATTTATGTTTGATTGAATAGTCAGACACAAGGAGCTGAGATGGAGCCATCTTTAGAATTCTGAGTATCCTAGTGGGTGTCACTTAAACCCGTTTTCATTTTTTGTACTGGATCAAGGAAAGAAATGAAACAACATTAATGGAAGTCTTGAATGAATTGATTTTATACCTTTAATTTTAGCATTCCTTCTAAATGATATCGCTGGTTTGCTGGTTATACCACCCATTGTAAAGAAACCGCAAGCTAACTGAGAAAAGAAAAACAAAACAGTAATTACGCTGATGTTGTTGCCTTTTTTTATTTTTGGAAGGAAGAGAAATGTACTGGTTTAAGCCAGCATTTTCCCCTCAATGGTTGGCGCTGCTCAGTAACATTGCAAATGTTTTTCATATATAGTGTTTATTTATTTTGGGGGCCTAGGCAACAAGATTACTTATTTTTTAAATGAAAATATTGATTTAAACATGTGGAAAAGTTTAAAAGAAGAAGGTCGGTATGGCTGATATAAAATTGTTGTAAAAAGTGACTGACTTTATTATAATGTGATTTCTGGGCAGTGTTGGATTTCGTTAGCTGCCCAATACTGGTAATTATAAGTATAGTTAGAAAAGTGGGTGTCCTTCAGAAGTTTGGGACAGTTGGTTAGGATTTTGTAGGCCATCCTGTGCTAAAAGGTTTGCTTCGTCATTTTGCGGTGTTATCCTTGGGCTGAGAAACAGTGATCATTTAGAAAAATTCAGAATTCTGATGAGTTCTGCCATACTGAAGCTGGTAATCTATTTGTTGGAAGCACCATGAAGTTCTTAGTACTGAAAACCAACTTTAATTAACTTTATATTTAGAAGCAATTTGTGTGTGTGTGTGTGTGTGTGTGTGTGTGTTATTTTTGAGTAATAGGGCCAAAGTAGGATTTCCCACATGTTAAATAAACAATAAGGCTCTTGATTGACCAAGGGGGATAGACCAATGTTGACTTGTCTCCAAGAAAACAAAATTCAAAGTAAAGGACCAAATGGTGTCTGAATGGGGGTCTGCCCCACCAAGACTGGCAAGAGACACCAGCCCTGTGGGCTCTGCCTGAGAGACCAAGCGGGCCTCATCGATGTTGTGGAGCGATCCAGTGTGACCAACAAACTCAGAATAGTCTTGGAAATGTGTTGCTGTGGCCTGAACTCAGTTAGGCTTCTGGAGGGGGAGAAGGAAGGGGCGAGCGGTAGCACGAACCTCAGTGGTGAATGACTAATGGTTGAACAGGGTTTCAAGTCTTAGCTGAAATCAGACTGGTACAAGCTGTTGTGGCACACTGACTGAGTAGCCTCATCTTTCTGATCTTGTACTTACTGTGAAGCACAGAAATATTACCTTGCACAAGACAGCAAGTCAAGGAGGCGGGTGGCCATTCAGGGCACAGAGATCGCCTAGGAGAGCCTAACACTGAAGATTCAGAGTGTATTTCTCTCTCAGCCTTGAGCTGTGCTCCGGAGCTCTGCATCCCTGCAGCTGCCCTGCCCCCGTTAAAGGAATGAACAGTCTCTGTGTGCACCAGAGTCCCGATTTCATCTGGGGTAGAAAATCTCCAAGGTTTGCTAGCAATCTGTTTTTTTGGAGAAGAAACTAATTGAATTACCTCCCCGGGCAAAATTGCAAATCACATGGACAGTCTCAGTTGCAGCAAAAGAAAAAAAACAGAAATATAAGGCTATTTTGCTTTGAGTTTTTTGGTACTGAATTCCATTCATTTAGAACAAATGAAGAAATCTCCTTTTAAGCAACAAAAATGCCAGCAAGCTTGTGTGCTCCCAGCAAATTTCTTGGACTCTTGGGGTCACAAGAGAGCTCCTGGGGTGCCCGTCCCAAGACCAACTATTACTCTCTTCCCAAATCTCAATGTCCAGATCAATCGTGCTTTCAGAATCAATTCACAGAAAAAGAGGACTTTTTTTTTTTATTTACAAATAAACTCTTTGCATACCATTGTTTTCCACTTGAAGGTTTCCTGCGGTGTGATTGACAAATAAAAATTGTATATCCTTAAGCTGTACCGCGTAATGTTTTGACATACATATGCATTATGAAATGATGACTGCAATTAAGCCTGACAACATGTCTGTCATCTCACACACTTACCATTTGTGTGTGTGTGTGTTTGTGTGTGTCTTGCGAACACTTGCAATCTACTCCCTCATTAGATACCCAGTGTGTAGTACATTATTATCTACTGCAGTCCCCCTGCTGTACAGTTGGTTTCTAGGAGCTAGTCATCTAATGGTCGGAAGTGTACGGCCTCTGGTCACCTTCTCTCCTTTCCTCTTCCCCCAGCTCCTGGAAACAGCCGCTCTACTCAGTATACACTGATTTTTGCCTCCCCACCCCACCAATTTCACATAGGAATGCAGCCATGCAGTATTTGTCTCTCTGGGTCTTTTTCATTTCACTTAATATAATGTCCCCCAGGTTTATCCATATTGTCTCAGAGGGTAAGAAGCTTTCTTTTTAAAGATCAATAATATTTCATTGAATAGGTATCCCACATTTCCTCGATCCATTTATTCTCCAAGGATATACCTTATGTCTGTATCTTGGCTTCTTTGAATAGGATATGCAGCTATCTCTAAAAGATCCTGGTTTCTTAGCTTTTGGATAGATACCCAATAGTGTGATAGGCAGATCACATAGTAGGTCTATTTTCTTTTTCTGAGGAATCTCCATACTGTTTTGCACAATGGCTGTACTACTTTATGTGCGCAGAAACAGTGTACAAAGGTTCTCTTCTCTCCACTTCTTTGCCTACATTAGTTACCTTTCGACTCCTTGGTAGGAGCCATCCAGCAGGTATGAGGCAATGCCTCACTTTGATTTGGATGTGCATGTTGCTTGTTACTGGGGGGGGGCAGTGAGCACCTTTTCATATCCCCGCTGGCTATTTGTATGACTTCTTTAGAAAAAGTAGAAGCTAGACTGTGTGGCATTGTGCTTTTCAGTTCCTTTGCCAGTTTTTAAAATCAGATTGTTTCTGTTGTATTGTATCGATTCCTTAAGTATTTTTATATTAATTCCTTATGGGATCTATGATTTGCAAGTGGCTTTGCCTAGACTAGTGAGGAGTTTCATAAAAGGCCTGTTTTCCTATTACAATTCTACGTGGTTGGTTAGATAGGAACGTGGACGTCTTTCATGTCTTTCTTTTGTATAGGGTCTCACTACGTGGCTTGGACTTGTAGTGATCCTCCCGTTTTCAGCTTCCCCAGTGCTGAGATTACAGGCGTGCACCACCATACCAGGACTCCATGGCCAGCTCGATGTACCTAGGGGCAGGGCCAGCAAGCTATGGGATACTGGGTCTCAAACTCTGGTCCCTGTGCTTGCCTAGGCAGGTGCTTAGTGCACTGAACTATCTCACCAGACCTTGGCCATGTCTTTCAAGTCTGATTGTAAAGAAACAGTGGGTACCATGGTGGTTTCGTGCATGGGTTCCCTGAGGAAGAAGGTGAGTCTTGAGGCCTTTGAAGGAAGTAAGCAGCCCAGGGCCTTGCTCATACTAGGCGTTATGGGGATGCCTGTTGGCCGGTAAATACTCTCGGGCACATTGGGATTCTGTGCCTGTTACCAAGAGCTAACAGTCATGGGATATTAGCTCTTGTGCACAATGATTAGATAGGTTTTTGGCACAGACTTTTGAATCCTAGGAGGCAAAGAATTAACCTTAATTTTCTAAGATGGGGAAAATGAGTCACTGAGTAGATTTGTAGGTCAACCATGGTTGTCGCCATAATACTTAGTAATTGGCTAAGCAGGGATTTGAAGCCTGACTTGAGAGTCTCCGTGTTTATCCAGCATGCTGGGCTACTTTCCACTGCAGGGATTAAAATTCCACAGCCTACTTTTCTTCCCTCCACTCTACTTCTCTTCTGTTCAGCCTCATTGGTAATGGTGCCACGGAGTCACACAAACCTGGAGCCTAAGGCTGGTCCTTGCTGTGTTGTCTTTTTCCCAGACGGTTGGAGCCAAGGCTAATACAGGTCTCCCCAGAGTTCACTCCCTTGTTACCTAGTGGGGGCTACAGAAGAGTTTGGGAAGATGCCCAGATGTCCATATAGCCCCACTATCCACACACTGAACCAGCAAGGACCGAGCTACTCCTTTCCCATAAATCCCCCTGACACCAGGGGAAGGGAGGCTCAATGCAGTGTTTAAATATTTCTTTTTTACTCTATTTTATCTCTATTTTTAGGGAAGTGGTTTAACGCAGCTGTGGTTAGCTTGAATTTAATACCATTGTTTATTTTTATTGTGGCTTAATGACTTCTTTCTGCTTTATGGTTTGTGATACGAGTCTTCCCATTTCTAGCTGTGACGCAAAGGTTTCTTTCCAAAGGAAAATATGCAAATTTTAAAACAAAAGCATGGTGAAATTGTTAGGGACAAGGGCAAGTGATCTGATCTAGTAAAGCACAAATTGTACATGGCACAGGAAAGAGCTAGAGCTTGAGAAACCCAACAGGAGGTCTTTCTGAAACGTATAGTTCTCTCATGTTAAATTGCTTCTGGAAAATAGCCAAGTCCTGAGCTGTATAGTGACTCTCAGCTGTGTCTCCCTCCTGACCCCCAACAGGACACCTGACCCCAATAGGAAAGAAGATAATATTAGTCCCCATGTCCTTCAGCACAGAGCTGTCATTGACAGACACTGTGTTACGAAACAGTTTCATTGAAAGAAATTGTGTGAGCACTGTTATTAAACATGTGGCCAAACACTTGAAAGCAAATGATTGAATGGTGTATTTAAAGATTTTAATAGTAATGAATACTCAGTAGGCAGCTGTTAGTTGAGCTTTTTATAGTTATTTATTCCATCAAACATTGTACCATCTTTAGAAGCTGGGAAATCCAGCTCTGCTTAGCAGGCTGTCTTATCCCTTTCAGAGTGAATTATTTAAGATATCTAGGAGACTTTTTCTCCTTTACATCATGAGCCAGAATATGAGAACCTGCCCGGGCTTATGAAAGTTGAATCTGAAATGGAGTTTAGCACTTTCTCCAAAACCCTGGAGGTGTAGCATAAATACTGCTTATGGAACAAGCACATTAGAGGTGCCCTCTGCCCTAGAATGGAGTTCTTTAATTTCCCATCATGCTCCTGGGGTTAATCTCCCACCTCAGTGCTCCTGGGGCTTTGAGAATCAGCCTTTGCTAGAGATCAGTGCTTGGTAGAGATGGGCATCTGAGCCTCTATCTTACCATCAGAAGGTTCTCCTTCTCGGATAGCCCCACTGGGCTTTCTCATCCCATCCCACTACTTTAGCTACCACCAGTCTAGTCTCCCGCTCCTTAGGAGTAGTAAATATATGTCTACATTGCTGAAATGAGAGATATATACAAATCATGAAAGCTAGAGTCACAAACAAGTAAGAATATAAAATGTGCGTGAAATTTTTAATCTGAAACATGAACCTTTCAGTAATTTAATGATTGGGACTGGCCAACATGGGCTGCCTCCCAATTTCTAGGAATTCTTCAATTTCATCTCTATTAGGACTGCTTTTTATGAAAAATGTGGACTGCTACTTGAATATACTAGAGTGATGGATGATATTAAAAACCTAGAAAAGCCTGGGAGCACACTCCCAAATCTGACATGTATAAATGCTATGGTGGGGACTCCTAAGGTCATCTAGTGGAAATAATTTGTTGATACATGGGGAAACCAGAGCCCAGCAAGTGGTAGACTTGCCCAGGTGAAAAAAAAAAATCTACAGCAGGACCAAGCCTTATGACTCACAGATGTGAGAGATATTTCCTGTCTGTGGTGACCATGGGAGCCCTAGGTTGGGAGACGGTGATTCCTGTGTGGAATTTGTGTTTGTCTCTCTTGGGAAGAAGGAGAAGGTCTAGAGCATCCTGCTTCTGGATGACCTCCTGGGCTCAGCTCCTGGAGACAGACAGCACTTCTGCTACTGCTTCCAGGAAGGGAAGCCAGAGGTCAAACATGAAAGAGTGGCCTCTGGCTGGGCTCCTTTTGAGTCATGAAACAGCAAGGACGCAGCGATGAGAAACCACACATGCATTTGGCTTCCAGTGCTTTGGGACACTCGCCAGCTTCCCGCTAAACATCCACTTCCCTCTGAAGTTTCGTTTGCACAGCCGACGTTGAGTTGTGTTTTTCATGTGCTCTTAGGATGCCTGCAAGAGTTTTTGGAAACCCCAGGCAGACGGCTTAGTTGTATGCTCTCCATTTCTACTCTCTGGAAAGCCTGTGGCTGAGATTCCATGATGGCAGGGGAATCTGGGTTGGCTCCTCGGTGACCTGGCTGCCACGGCTTCTCCAGGAGAGATGAAAGATAAAAACAATGCGAGCCGGTGAACGGATTAGTACTGTGCTCAGTACTTCCATAGCAATTGGTGCGCACAAGTCCAGCCTTTGTATCTTGTTGCAAGAACTGTGCCTGGCATCCAACCTCCAGAGTGGTCGAAAAGCTCACAGATATTCTCATTTTATTCCACCCCCGACTAAAGCAACTCTATCGTGAGATGAGCTTGCTGAATTCCGTTTGTTCAGGCCTTATCAAGTGAATAAATTTGAATTAATGTGCAGCTTTCTGAGGAGGAGGAAGTTCTGTGTTGAGGGGTTAAGTGATGTCTCTGTTAGTTTACAGAAGTGGATCTTCATGAGTGCAAATGTACTCACGCCACGTTACCATATTGGCTCTATTAGTTTATATGAAATTTTCATTAAAGGATGTTAAAATACACATATAGGGCTTTCTAAGGTACATGTGTCTTCTTAAAGAGCCAGCTATTTATATTTCTTTTAGCTATACTCACAGATACAATATTTTTTTCTTGTAAGTTAATGCTGAAAACAAAATATTTATCAATGAGTATATATGTAACAACTCAAATCCCAGTCAGTTTTGATATATTTGATGTCTTTGACAATATTTCTTCCTGCCATAATTAGAGCAGAACTGAGATGTCACCCATAAAGCTGGCCCTCAGTTGTCGGGGAGTGAGGGAGAAGCATTTGGCTTATCTCTAAATGAGTAGGAATAGAACTGTGGCGAATAAAGTCATGAATGTTAATATGGCTATATCTTCTGGTTACATAACACTTACTTATTCTGTTCTTTATTACACTCTTATAGATGTTGATGGTTCAACAATGGAAGCTTTTAAACTAATGGGAGGCTTTTAACCAAGTGGAATGCCCTTATTACTAGCAAGCAAGGAGACCTGAATGTGAATTGAGGTGGTGTAAAACAATCGTAGAAAACATTTTTATAAAAGTCTAATACCCGTAATTTATGGTTATTTTCAGTTTTCTTTGATCTGAATAAACGGAGCTAACAATTTATAGTATTTGTCCTCTTTTCACATGTCGAGCCCAGCTCCTAGCTGCATTATATTGAAAACCTCGCAGGCTTACTGTGGACAAGTTTATTTCGTGCTCAGGGAAGAAGAGCACCGTTGCTGCAGGAGCTGTCCAGCAACGTTTCCTCCCAGAGGGTGGCGCAGGTATCTAGGAACCTTCTATCCTGCAGCTATGTCATCTGCAAAATGGAGCTTTTGCGGTTGCACTGGTGGAAGAGCCAGGGTAGGAACGTATAACCCCTCTCAAGTACTTTAAAAAAGTGACACACATTACTCATGGAGAAACCAGTCACACGCCCATCTCAAGCATCAGGGATGCTGGGAAACACTGACGTGTGACTAGGGTCCACAGTGAGCACTACTGTCCCCACTGTCCCCACACAACATGTGCTTGGCAGAGTACGTCAACCCACGAATGGTGAATCCTTTAAAACAGCTTAGCATTCAGAGCATACTGCGGTGATTTAACATTGATAGAGAAAAGACTGCAGATCTCTGGCATAATATTAACCCTAAGGGCCTTTGGTGGATTTTTGGGCCATTAACATAGTGAGAAGGGCCTGTGATTGGCTTAAGCCTAGAGACTATGCAGTGGTTCTTTTGTAAGGTCCCAACATGTGGACACTGAAGAGAACCTGTTTTCTGATCTTAAAAGTTTCTAAAGCAAACGACATCTTGCAGTGAATTAGGCAGCAGTGTTAAGCCTTTGCAGAAGGTATGTGAAGGCACACAGGCTAATCTCATTGATGAGACACAATTACAATTGTTTTCTCTTGTTGCCAAGCCTTTTCACCGTGTGCCATACCATCAGCACAGAGGAGTTTATCTCTACAGCATAATCTACAACAAGGTGTCAACACACAGAATGGACTTATTACCTTTTCATATGATTGCTTATTTTGATGATTAATTGTTGGTCCCAGTTACTTATTATCATATGAAGTTAAAAATGTTCCATAAAGAGGGGAAGGTTGAAAGAAGATCCAAGTCTTCTACCTTATTTCTCAGTAGCTGCTGCGAAACCCATCCGGCGTGTCATCGTGCTTCAATTTCCAGTTTTTGTTTGCTTGACCCATGACATCTCGCTGCTGTATCATAATTTGGATAATATTATCATAATTCACATAACAGGTCGGTTCACTCAGACATATTCAGGAAGCCCACTAAATACAAGCCACGTGTCTTAGTTACTCTTCTCTTGTTACTGGGGCAAACATCTGACACTCAAAAATGAGGGAAGGAAAGATTTATTTAGCTCACAGTTACTGGAGGTTTCGGTCCATACTCAGCTGGCTCCAAGGCAGAGCGGCACCTGGCAGAAGGCAACCTTTTATGGTGGCAGCTAAGAGCAAGAGCACAGGGAGAGCTAGCAGCAGCTCAAGCAGCTAACTTCTCTTCCTTCCTTACATTGAAATGCAAATTACCTGCCCTAGGGGAAGTGCCGTACCCATTCTCACAATTATCAGTTATAAATTCCAGAAGCTGCCCCTTGACTGCTTGAGGCTTTAGGGGGATACCTATACTCAAATCATAATACCATGTATACCATGTTTGCTATGGTGGATGACTGCATTCTAGAATATAGTTAGAAGATCTCTTTAGGTTGCAATTCTAGAAAGTAGCATAGACCAACCAAGATAGAACGTTGGGGTTGTTCACAATATGTGCAAGTATAAATTCTGCCACCCTTGTATATAGAGTGTTCACACAGTTCCAGCATCATTTTCACAGCCTAAGATTAGCAGGAAGGTTTAAGACAATTCCTAACTGGTGAGAAATGATTGCATGCCAGCATACACCTTTGCTGGGGCTGTCACTTGGACATTTTCTTAGGAATGATGCATTACTTACTGTGCATTGAAAATGAGATGTTTTTCTAGATCTCATAAAATTCTGAATATTCTAGTGTGTTAGCGAGCTTGGGGTTACTGTACTGAAACATAGTTGTTAACTGAAAAAAAAAAAAAGAAAATTTGATTTTGGCTTACGGTTTTGAGATTTCAGTCCATGGTGAATTGACTCCATTGATTTTGTGCTTGTGGTCAAACAGAACACCATGGTGGGTGCACATGTGTTAGATGAGGCATCTCACTCCGGGTGGCTGGGAAGCAAAGGGAGACAGAGGAAGGGATGTGGTCCCACTATTGCCTTCAAGAGCATTTCCCTCAGTGATCTTCCTTCCTTCCCTAGCCCCCACTTCGCACCCATTCCATCTCCCAATAGCACCCTATACTGGTGACCAAGTATTTAACATTCAGGTCTTGAAGGACCACCTAAGCAAGTCATAGCTGGCATCCAGGTGTTTATAGAAAAGCTTGTATTCTCCTCATGTTCCATTCCTCTCCCCACTCAGCCCCCATTGTATGCAGTCTGTTGGAAATATAGTGTTGTACCTTAGGTCCACCAATGGTGATTACATTTGCTAAATTACCACTTTTAAATCAGAGAGGCAGTTCTGTGTTTAAGATGCTAGGTAGCAGCAGAAGAGACATTCATGTAATTTGTTGCCTTGGTAACTGGAGATAAACATCACATCCTTTGTAATGTGCATGGTCTAGCTGTGATTGTTTCTTTCTCTAATTAACAGAGAAATGCACAAGTAAATCATCAGAGCCACTGGACCACTCTGATATTAAGTGCTAGAAGGTCCTAAATTGCAATAATAATCATGATAATGAGACTACATATTCCCTGTCTATCTTTTAATTGCTTCTTAACTCTTCTAAGTGGGAATGGTAAAGTTATTATAATGTGGAAACTAGGGGTGATTTATTTCTCACTTATACTGAGCTTTGCAAAGTAACTTTTTTTAGTCTATTGGAAACTTAGAGTTCCTTGAAAAAACAACTTAGATAATTTAAATATAGATCACTGCTGCCCATATTCAGCTCCAAGAATATGCCTCATTGTCAGAGGGTTGTTGTTGGACATAAAAAATGCTCTAAAACTCAAATACCCTAGTTATCTCCTTTTTTTTTTTTTCCTTTTAAAGTTTATGTATTTTGATACAAGGTCTCACTCAGCTTGGACTCATAGTGATCCTCTTGTTTTAGCCTCCCCAGAGCTGGGATTACAGGCATGATTCACCATACCTAGTCTTGGTGATCAGCTTGGCATGCCCAAGGTAGGGCCAGTGTACTATGTGGTACCAGGGATTGAACATGGGTTCTTGCACTTGCCTAGGCAAGCACTTAGACTGCTGAGCTATCTTTATTGCTCTTCTGTTCTTTTACATCTCATACTCAGTTATGGATTCCAATTCATATAATAATTTCCTACTTTAACTAAGAAAGTCTAATCATCAGACACTGAAAGAAATCCTTTTAGGTTGTGAGCCCTACATAAGATAGTTTTGTGATTGGTAGGTGCAGGCCAAATGTTTATATTCAACTTATGGTTCTTGAGTGTGAGCCATGGAGGACTATATTTATTCTCACTAAGGAATTCATAGATGGTATTTAAGCCCACAAAGTCTTGACACATTTTTCTAATAGTGAGGTATAGTAGACAGCTTTTGGGTTCCCTGCCAGACTAGCAATGATAGCCTCCTTCCCCAGTAATCCATTTACTCATGAATCTGAGTCTCAGGCATGACGTTTCTAGAACTTGGCCACATTGTTCTCTACTTCTTTTCAGCCTCT
>PVJA010010575.1:0-29050 GCA_004027025.1 Myocastor coypus | reverse complement strand
CCCAGGATGGCCTCAAACTCACAATGCCCTTTCTGTTTGAGCTTCCCAAGTACTGGGACTACAGTCTGTCTTTCTGGTAGGTTTTGTTTTCAGAAGGATAGTCTCCATGTGAGGAGCTAGATGGCCATTGGCAGCCCAGAGCAACAGCAGTACCTCATTTGTCCCTTGAAAAATACTGTGAGAATTTAAATTTCTGGATGCTTCTAGTAGTCCCTGAAGACAGAGACAGTCTGGACCATGTACATTTGATCAAATGGTACCTGACAAGGCTGCTTGATTGGTAGTCACTTGCTGGGGAAAATCAGAATGCTATTCTTAAAATAAGGCTAAAGAGTTGCTGAATAGACCAAGGAACTATACCCACAACATTTGCCTTTTTAAATGATGTGAGAGGCACTGCTTCAGTGTGTGACGTGCTTCCTTAGGCAGATTTTCTCCTCAGGCGTTACTCACATCCTCTTCCTCACACTCAAGAAAATAAATCTTGCTACAGATGATTTGGCATCAGCTTAGTATCCAAGTAACCTTCCATGTATTCTTATTAGGAAAGACGGTCCTTTGCAAATGTAAGTCGTTTTACCATTAGTGGTAGTAGGTATGGTATATCTGACAATTGCTTTGGCATTGGTCCTGGGAAGGAATCCTCTGCTCTTGAGTGGATGATTGTAAATATAACTGGCTAACACAGGATTTGTAAAATTTATTTATTTATTTGTTTATTTATTCATTTGGTACAGGGTCTTACTACACAGCTCAGATGTGTAGTGATCCTAGTGCCTTAGCGTCTGCAGTGCTGGGATTATAGGTGTGTGTACCACATCTGGTCTCGGTGGTCAGTTCAGTGTACCTGGGGCCTCTAGGGCCAGCAAGTCATGTGGTACCAGGGATGGAACCCAGGTCCTTATGCTTGCCAGGTAGGTGTTTAGACTACCGCACTATCTCCCCAGCCAACCAACACAGTTTTCAACAGAGCCTGCTTAGACAAATCATAATAGAGTGCCTCCTGCTGTCATTCACTGGGCTTTCCACTAGGAATAAGACAGAAAAGCCTCTGCATTCATAAGGAGCTCCAGTTTCTGAGTGGACATAGGCAATAAACTTATGAACTAATAAAGAAATAATTACATGTATTGAGTGCAATAAAGAAAATAAAACTGATTAGTGGGTCTATTAATATGGTAGCTGTGAGCCATGTATGACTATGTAAAGCTAAATTAACATGAAATAACATTTAAGAATCGGTTCTTTCATCACACTAGTGAATCTCACGCACTCCTAACTGATGCTTCCTGTGTTGGACAGTGCGGACATAAAATAGGTGCACCCTCTCACAAAGTTCTATGAGTGCTGGGCTTGGCAACAGCTGGAGAGGTATACAGGGCTGTTTAGCTCCTGCTGTGGGCTGGCATTTATGGTAAGAAGTGGAGCCATTTATCCCAAGGTATGGGGGGAATAGCCTTTCTGACATGGGAGACAATAAATCTAAGACAGAGATGGAGATGACCGTTGTCTCTCTGAAGCTCTGGAGATGGTCAGTCTGTCTGATTGAACCAGAGTGGCACAAGACAGCTGGATCAGGCGCGACCTTGAATTTAATTCCACGCCAAAGGGGATCATTGCTTAAGCTAGGCAATGACAGCTTTGTTTAATTTTAAAGGACTCGTCTGGCTGCCAGGGCAAGAGGGCAGGAGCAGTACATAGAAGGTTTTCAGAAACAATTTGAGAAAGGAGAGGAATGAACAAAAGATCTCGCCAGAAAAGGTGTCCATTAGTCAAAGGTGTCCTAATGGGGGCTTTGGGGGACTTGGACTGGAACTCACAGAGGCCTTTCTTGTATCCTAAAGTCCCCTTAGGCCGATAGCCTAAATGGCAACCATAGTATCCCCATGAGAGCACAGGCTCTTGGACTCAGCATTGATCCCCAGGAACACTTCTTACCTCTAAATCAGTGCATGGCTCACTGTGGGTAAGCCTAGGGCCTCCACGCACTGCTGTGCCCTGGAGACCACTCACAGCCCTGCTGGAGGACTTGCACTGAACTCACCCTGTATATTCCTTTGGCAGTCTTTGCTGGGCAGCTCTTCTGTACCACCTACCGCAAGAAGTTCTGAGAGCATAGTTTCCCTTAAGAAACAGCAATGGGCCTCGCAGACCTACACCTCACAGTGTCGAGTGAGTCCCTGTCAGCCAAATAATCACTCACCTACGTGAGCTGGAACACCCTGAAATAGGTGTTAGTCAGGACAGTCCTCTGAGACATCGGGAGTACTCAAGGCTCCCCAGTCAGGGAGGGCAGAGATCGGTGCCCTGAGGACATGGTCATTGGGCTGGGTCTAAGGAGGAAGGAAGACTGTGCTTTAGAAGCTGGAACAAATGGCTAGCATGGGAATGGACCAACAAAGGCCATGTGGGTGGCAGATCATGGGGAAATGAAGAGCCGAGGAGCCTATGGGGGAGGGTTCCAGCGGGAGGTGTGGTGGAAGGCCAGGAGCGCAGAGCCTTGTCTACCCGAGAAGGCCCTTATGACATCATCAGTCAATGGGAAATCCCAGAAGGGTCATGCACAGAGGGTGGTCCACTTGCTGAATCACTGAGCCCAGTGCTGTACATTGAACACTGATCTGAGCGCTTGTCACCCTTTATCCATTTGTTTTTTAGGACGACTGCACTACCATGTGGGTGGCTGTGAACCCATGTTATGCATGAGCTGAGAGCTTCTGGCTTAGCAGAAGAGCTGGGACTTGAATCCCGTGTTTTGGGGTTAGATACTCTACTCGGAGGCTCTTAAAATGAAATGCCAAGGGGCCAGCTAGCCTGCAGTAGGCAGCAGTCCAAGGGCTGCATAAGTGGCTTGTTAAGGAGCCCATTAGTACTTGGACTTGAATATTCTCAGAGGCTGGAGATTCCAGATGGTTGGGAGAAGGAGATTAATTATCTGTATTTTTTTTTTTTTTTTAAAGGGAACTATGGCACTTGGGGAATTATAAGTGAGTTAATGTAATGTTAATACCTAGAAATATTCTGGAACAGATCATTTAAAAATCAATTTTCACATATGAAGAGAAAATGAGATTATTGAGCAATAACCAGATGGCACTAGACCTTTTTAGAGGGCTACAGCTGAGTAGTGATGTGTGTCACTTCCACACAGCGTACGCATGCTCAGGAAGTTAGCTGTGTACTTGGCTCATTCAGAACTAATATTCCCATTAATTTTTATTTTCTAGTCTAAGTTGTAAAAATCTGGCCATCCTCCCAGGGCAGAAAAGTGACAAAAAAAAAAAAAAAAAAAAAAAAGGAGGCTAATGAGGAAGAAAACCAAAATATGCAAGGACACTGCTCTGGGCCCTGTACCCAGGGCTGTTGCGCATTTGATCCCACTTCATCCTCAGGAAGACCGGGGAAGTGGGAGGGGTCACCACTCCCTCTTGACAGAAACAAAAGCAGACTAGGCCTGTGGGAGGGTGGCTTAGGGAGCAGGCACAGAGCTGTCGCTGAGCACTGGGCTCTCCAGCCCTTGCTCTCATGGTCCCCCGAGTTTGCCGGGCTGGTACCTTGCTTTATAAATGGACTTAGAGTAAACCCAAGCAGAAGAAGGCTCGAATGGGAATCGGATTCCTCTCCTGGAAGGGCTCTAACTTGAGGAAAGGAGGAGGGAAGGATCTCCCTAGACAGTGGTGAAACATGGAAGTGTTTTCTTAGGAGGTTCAGATACAGAATGAACATTCATTCATTCATTCATTTATTCATTCATCCATCCATCCATCCATTCATTCATCCATCCATCCATCCATTCATTCATTCATTCATCCTTTCATCCCACTGATGGCAGAGATACAGAGGAAAGGAGGTACTGATGATGAGTCTGAGAAGGTACTAATACCTCTGGAAGTCCGGGGAGGCCAGTGTCTTCTTGCGCTTAGTGGCAGTAATCATCCAAAACACACCCTGTAAAGATTTCTAGCGGGGTGAACACCATAAAGGAAAAGGCCGAGAAACCCACCGGGAAGGAGATAGCCTTCAGATGGAGTGGGAGAGCTCTGAGCCCCACCGGTGGGGTAGAACCTATCATGGTGCGTGCCTACTACTTGTGTTATGTGGGCTGGATGCTATGGTAGGGGCCTGCGATGCGGTAGTGAGGGAGTTTTGCAGAGGAGAAGCCGAAGGCACATACAAGGAATGTATAAACATTCAGTTACCCTATGCACAAGTACCCTGTTCTTCCTGACCGTGTATTGATTTCCCTACTCACCAGTCTTTGCTCCTACCTGTTTCTCTTTCTCTCCCTTTTCTGCAGGGAGCTCTGAGCAATAGAGTCCCTATCTGCATGGATGCTGGCTTTGCTGCAGAGCGAATGCTCTGTCTCCAGTCTCCAGGCTGGACTTTATGAGTTGCTCTTATCATCAGGTTCAGTAACAAATGAGTACAGAGAGAGGCACGGGCCACCTCTCAGGGAGTTCACTGGAGGTTGTTTCTGCAGCATGCGCACATAGGAAACAATCAGATGACTTTCCTGGGAAAAGTCAGTTCCCAAGCCAAGCTGTGTGCAATGGATACTTCCGGCCTGTGAAGCAGGTCATTTGCAGTGGTGTGCTGGAGTTCTGTTATGTAACTTCCCAGCACAGAGGGGAAGCAGAAGCCATGGTGTCTGTTGCTGAGCTGCATACTTGCACCCTTGGGGAGACTGAAAGAATCCTGATGCTTGGGTCCCACCCAGGGATTTGAGTTTAATTGTTCTGAGGTTTGGCCAGAGTTGAGAAGCACTGCCTTAGAATTTTTTGATGTAGGAGATTAAGTGGCTCTCACATGAAAAGAGTAGAGAGGAACCATGGCAGGGTTCAAAGAAACTAGGGCTTGTAGGCCATCTCGTGCCAGCAGCTTATTTTTTGTAAATAAAGTTTTATTGGAACACAGCCACACCCATTTGTTTACGGATCACATTTGGCTGCTTTCACTAAAAACATCCAAATTGAATATTGCAGCGGAGACTGTCTGGCCTGCAAAGCCTGAAATATTTACTCTCTGGCTCTTTACAAAAAAGCATTTGCCAACCCCCAAACTGGGGCGTGATGAATTTTCAAGTAGTGTGGGAAAGACTGGCCCACAGTTCAGTGGATGGCATGCCTCTCTGTGAGGCACTGTTTTGGGAACCTTCTGAATACACACAGGCCATCACCACCAGTCATCAGGGAGGGCTACCAATGGAGACTTCTCACTATGTAGTGATACTTCCTGCTGAGTGTGAAGATGGACCCTAGTGGCATCTCTATCCTAACTGAAAGTTGAGAACTTGTGTGTCAGAGGCACTGAAGGAAGAGAATGTCCTGCCAGCCAGCCCTTACGGAACCCATAGAATTGTTGAGATTCCTTTTTAAGTAAAGTTTGGCAAATCTCAGATACCTTGTCCTCTGCATCTTGTGGGGATAGGACAGAGTAGTGGCCATTCCTACCACTCTTTGAGTTACTTTTGTGTTACTCCTCGGGGCTCAGTCCTCTGTCCCAATGTGTGACAGTGTCCACTCAGCGACATGACTGTGCCCTGCATTTCCTCAACCCATACAGGTTACTGTCTTCCTAACCTCCTGGGCAGCTTTCCCGGAGTCATGTATCTGGGAGGGCCTGATTACAGAGACCAGTGTCAACCTGTAAGAGGCCAGTTGACCAAGTAGATGCTGACAGTGTCATCCAACCAGGCAACCAACAGGTGATTATTAGGCCTGGGACAGTGATGAGAAATCACAGGCCCAACTTCTGGAACCATCTCATCATGGACTTGGGCATGGACAAAGCAACTGAAAGAGGACATATGAAGTGACCCTCATGTTACTTAGATGGACAACTAAATGTCAAGCTAAATTTTGAGAGTGCTAAACACTGCCTTCTTAAATTTAAAATGTGTGTTGCTCATTCTCAGAGCATTCAGTTACCCTATACGCAAGTATACTGTTCTTCCTATCTGTGTATCGATCTCCCTACCCACCAGCCTTTGCGCCTATCTCTGGGGAGCTAAAGACTCTAAGAAGTGTGCAACAAAGAAATCCCCATTGCCTTTCCTTCAATCTAGCTCTCCCTGAATTTGCCAAACTATTTAAAAAATATTTTCTTGTATTTTATAGAGTGACTTATGGTTTCATCAGGTTTAGTAAATTCCTGCTTCAGAAACATTGCTCCGAGATACAACAGAGAAGTATACACCAGAGACTGCTCAAAGTGAGCCACTGGGATGACACCACTTTAGTTTATTTTAGTTTCCATTTGCTTTGATATCACTGGGGCAGTGGGTTTGATAATATGCACATGCTAGCAAAACAGAAGGTACTGCATGTATCAGAAATAAATATGGTATCTTACTTACTTTTTATTCATTGCTGGGACAAAGGCCTGACTCTCAAAATGAAGGAAAGAAAGGTTTATTAGCTCACAGTTACTGGAAGTTTTAGTCCATATTTGGTAGGCTCCAAGGCTGAGTGGCACATGGCAGAGAGCAGCAGTTCATGGCGGCGGGGCAGCAACAATATGGCGACAGAGGCAACGGAATAACCAGGGGAGCAGAGAGGAACAGTGTGAGTCTATCTCTCTGCCTATCCACCGTAGGCTACACGCATAATCCCAGAAGTACTCAGACCATAATCCCATCAGTATTAAAACCCATAATCCCAATGACTGATGAGTCAAGTCTCAATCTACAGAAGTCCCCACCCTATGACTGCATGAGGCTTTGGGGGGACAACTAGACATAAACATAACATGGTATATATCATGAGGCTTAAAAACTTTCAGTGAAAGGTGAGTTCGGCCAATAACAAATTCTAGAAAGTTCAGGTGCCTCACCCGATGTTCCACATCTCTGCTCTGGGTCTCTCCCTGCTTTCCCATGGTCACCTGTATTCAGCCTGTCCGACACTCTGCTTGGCCCCTTCCCAACTCAACTTTTCCTACAGTTTTGTTTCTGCTCCACGCAACTTTTCCTTTTGCCATACTGTGATCTTCTACTGAGGTTCCCCTTTAGCCAGAGAAACCATTGTTTTTTAATTTCCCTTCTCAAATATCTGATAGCACCCTACTGCAGAGAGTGGCCAAGGACAACGTGGTTGTGTCCTTATGAAAATTTCTGAAAAATAAAGGCTTCCTGGCACAGCGAAGCTTGTTGTTCATTGTGTGGTGTCCAACCAGGGCTGTCTCTTTGGGCTGCTACAGCATCGTGGAATAGTATTTTCTGGAGCCTACGATATTTACTGTCTGAGCCTTGACAGAGAAAGTCTCCCCTCTCCTGCTGTACTGAATAACGTTAGACACTTCCTCATTGAGCTACAGCATTCCACGCCTGGGGACGGGCTGACTTCTGTGAATGCAGTATAGTACTCACCACTTTGGCCCTGGTATTTTATACACCATGCTTTGTTCCCTGGATTAGTTCCTTTTGTGAGCCTGTCACACTTAGTAGGCCATCAGATAATACTCACAAAAGAATTAATTTACTCTGACCCCCTGGGTGACAAGGATTCAGAAAGACCAAGGTGACTTGGACCCAACCCCCGTCTTTTCCTCAGTCAATCATAGGGACAAAGCCACGGGGCCTCCTCATTGCCGCAGTGCATTCCAAGCACTGAGAAATAAATCTTCTTGTTTGTCCTGAATCAGCCTTTTGAAAATCGATACAGACAGACAAATGGATTCGGGGCGGGGAGAAGCAGACCACACAGTCGCCCATGGTAAACAATGACAGCCAGCGAGCAAAGCCATGCTTAGGCTTCTACCCTTACTGCGTCTGCATTGTGGGCTACGAGGATTACTCAATTAAATGGCAATTTAGAAGCTGCCTCCAGAGACGGTGTGGGTGCCCAGTACTGAACTGTCCTTTGCCCAGCGGGCCAAGGCTTTGTTTGGTTAATGTAACTTCCAGTTACTGTAAAAGACAGAGTGGAAGTGAAGATTTCAACTTGCTAAAGTGTTGAGAAGCTGTGGAATCCTTGGCTCTATGTGAGAGCAGGCCCTTCCTTAATAGAATGCTGGAGTGAGAACGGCTACCAAAGCAACTCATACAGAGCAGTTCTTTGGAAAGAGAGGGCTTTCCTGTCCTTAGCCTCAGACCCTGCATGGGTTGGTCACGGTACAAGACGCATAAGGGATTCCCTTAGATTGTGTTGTGTCAAAAGACATAGCTTCTTTTGTTTCTGGATGCCAATACAAATTGCTAATACAGTTGTGCTTCAAAGAATAGTTAAGTGTGGAAATTGTTCTCTTGAGCTCAGTTCGTGTAAAGTTATCAAATTTCAGGGTTTTTGTGAATGAAATTTTTCGAGGCATTAATGCCTATATAGTAAAATGTTCCTTAGCATATAATTCAGTGTATCATAAGAAATGGATACCCAAGTTGAATAACCTCTGCTTTGTAAAGACACAGCCTGTGCAGCACTGCAGGAAACTCTCCTCCCTCTCCCAGGTGACCACTGGGTGCCCTTTATCCTACAACCAACGCCAATGGCATCATAACCAAACAATTACCTTGCCTGCTCTAGAGCATTCTATAAATGGAATCGCACATTTATCTTGCTTCCTTTCACTCACGCTTGTGTGATTTATTCTTATTTTGGGCATCACTAGAATTTGTTCTTCAATTCTGCACTAATCATTAGATAAATATATCACCAATTTGTTTATCCCTTCACTTGTTAATGAATATCTAGGTTATTTCTAGTTTGGGGACATTAGGAATAGGCATTTTTTTTTAAATGAACATTCAAATTAAATGTGTTTGTGGGCGTATGTTTCAGTTTCTCTTTGATGAATACTCTGGAGTGGAATTGCTGGATCATAAAGCAATGTGTGTTGAACTTCACAAGAGGCTGCAAACATCTTCCCCTAAATGTTCATAGCATTGCATATTTTCACAAGCAATGTACACAAGTTCTAATGGCTCCATATCATACATAATAATAAATATTATCAGGATTTTTGAATTTAGCTTTTGTGTAGGTGTAAGGCATCTGTTGGGGTTTTATTTTGCATCGTGCAGCTAGCTGGTTAATGATGCTGAACACATTTTAGTCTGTGTGAGATTGTCCTCTGTGACATGAGTCCATATTATTGCTGAATTTTAAGATGATTTATAGGCATTTAATGCATATGCAGAGTACAAATCATTTATTATGCTATTGAGCAATGAATGCTTTATTCTTAACAGTAGCTTTTGTATTTATTTTATTAACAATAATTTGATGATCAAAGATTTTGAATTCTTTCTTTCTTTCTCTCTTTCTCTGTCTTCTCTCTTCTTTTTCTTTCTTCTCTCTTCTTTCTCTCTTTCACTTTTTCTTTCTATCTTTCATTCTTTCTCTTTCTTCTTTCTTTCTTTCTTATCTTCCTCTTCCTCTTCCTCTTTATATTTTTTAGGGAGCAGTCTACAGGGTGTCCAGGGTCCTACTACTACATTGGACTCATAGTGATCCACCTGGTTACAGACTCCCTAGAGCTGAAATTGCAGGGGTGTGCCTCCACACCCAGTCTCAATTGTCATCTCAGTGCCCTGGGGGCGGGGCCAGCACTGCAGGTCTGAGGATCCAGCCTGGTCCCTGACCCTTTGTGCAGGTGCTTTAATCCGCTGAGCTATTTGACTGGCCCTTGAATTTTCATAAAGACCAAATTATGAATGTTTAAGTTAGGAGTGCTTTCTGTATCCTAACTAATCCGTGTGTACTTGCTAGCCCCCAAATACTCATTTGTCCCCCCAGAAATATTACAGGTTTGTTTTTGCATTTAAGTCTATCACTCACCTTGAATTAATATGTGTATGTGGTGAATTGGGAGATGAGGATATTTTTATTCTTTATTTTATTTTTAAATTTTATATATTTAATGAAGGCTCTACAGGGTCATATTATACAGATCAGACTCTCTTGTTTTTAGCTCCTAAGCTTTGGGATTAAAGGCACGTGCCACCATGCCCAGTCTCAATAGCCATCTCAGGGTGCCCCAAGGTGGGGCCGGCAGGGCATATGGAGCCTCTCCAGGATCAGCCCTATCCTAGCACTTTGTTTTCATACATACACCATTTGCTTAAGTGTACTTTATTGAAAATTCTTTTCTCAGTGAGGCACCTTTCCTAAAAGTCAGTTGTGGGTGTATGTGTGGCTTTATTTTGGGACTTTCATTTTCTTCATGATCCTTTTTGGTTATTACAATGCTAATAGCACACTATTTTGCTTAGAGCTGGCTCACACCCAGGAATGTGAATCCCTGGATGTTTTTCTTCTGTTTAACAGTGTTTTAGGTATTTAGGTTCCTGCCATGTCTCTATGAAATTTAAAATCATCTTGGCAATTTCTGCAAAATAATTGTTGATATTTGAAGATCTCATTGAAATAAGGCATCACTTTAGGAAGAGGCAACATCTTAATTTGGACTTTTCTAATTCTTGAGCAAGGTATCTATGTTGATTTATGTAAGTTTTCTGTAATTTCACAAGAAAATTGAAGTTTTCAGGGCTTAACAGTTGGTAGAGATTCCATATTTTGAAAAAAATTGATATTTGACAAATGTAACTATTTGATATTTTTTATGGTGTTACAATTCTACTTTCAATTCCTAATTTTTAAATTGTTTGTATCTTTTATCATTTATTTTATTTTGGAGAATAAAGGCAGAAGCAAAAACAAATAGAAAAAAGACATAAACAGGGTAACATACAACAATGCATATGCTATACATTTTGAAAGCAGGAATAGCTAATTAACAAAGATTGTTATATTATCTGTTTTTATCATCAAATCTGTTGCTCAGATTAACAGATATATGTTGTAAGTTATGAGTCAGTGCCGAAAGAAATGATGAGAAGACCCAATGAATTTAGCTCAGCAGTCTCACTGAGACTTATCTCTCTTGAAGTGAGCCCCAACCCTCAGAAATATCTCACTTTTATTTAGGACCAAGGGATGTGCTTAGGTGCATAATCACTTTGGTAAAAAAAAAAAGGCTACAGTCTCTGCCTTCAGGGTAAGCTGTTTTCTTCCTCCTTGAATCTCAGCTCTCTGGGATTTCCAAGTAACAGACCACAGCTGTTTACTGCCCTTTGCCTCTCAAGATGCTAATTTCTTATCTCTACAGATATAGTCATACAAGATTGAGGAAATAATTGAATATTGATGTTTGCTTTCAAGAAATCTAAAGATTTTTTCTTGTCTTTTTGTTTTAATTGATTTTAAAGTTAAGTATAATAATTGATAAAATATTAAGAACATTTAGAAGACCAAGATGAGATACATTCAACCATGGTTTTTTTGGTAAGTTTTAGGGAAGGATCTACAGGGTGTTCAGGGTCTCACTGCTAGGTCAAACTTGTAGTGATCCACCTGTTTACAGCCTCCCAAGAGCTGGGATTACAGGCATGCACCACCACACCCAGTCTGGGTTCTGTGTTACACATTGCTGTCCTTGATGTAGTTGCACAGATCACAGATTCCAGAATACAGAGTTAGTCAAGGTGAAAATTCTAAATATTAACTGCTAGTTTAAAAAAACTGATGGAAATTATGAGTACAACCATGTCAGCCATCTATATATACTGGCACGTTTTTCCCTCCTGCCTCTTTTCCAATCTTTTCTCCTTTCTCTCGTCTTCATTATTTAGTCCTTAAGTTCAGTTTCTTTCTGATTTATTCTATCCATTATACTTTTCAGGTTTTATTTATTTATTCATTTATTTGAGGTTCTTACGCTTGGGAGACAATATGATACTTACACATGAGGGTCTGATTTATTTCACTTATAAGTACAGCCTCTAGTTGTATCCATTTACCTATAAAGGTTTTGAGTTTGTATTTCTTTATAGCTGAGTAATACTCCATTGTATAGAAATACTACATCTTTTTCATCCATTCCTTAAGCGATAGATGTTTGGGTTATTTCCAAGATTTGGGTCTAACAAATTGTGTTGCTATAAATATGGGTGCACATATATCACTATAGCATGAAATTTTCACTTCTTTTGGTTTGAGGCTGGCCTTGAAACCCTATGTGGGTCAGGCCAGCCTGGAACTTGTGGCAATCCTCTTGCCTCAGCCTTCTGAGTGCTGGAATTACAGGACTGTGCCATCACATTCTACTTATACTTATCTTCTATCCTGTGACTTTGATGACTTTTTTATTAGAGTAAACTACATGGTTTCCTTAGGGCTTTCTATTTAGACCCTCATATCTTCTGCAATTAAAGACGTCTTCCTTGACCACAGGTATATGACTTCTAATTGTAATTACATTTATATTACTTCTTTCATGATTATTCTATTGTTTTCTGATATTTGGTGATTTTTCTTCCTTATCTTTTCTAGTTGGGGTGTTTTCTTTTGAAACCTGTTCAGGATCGCTATTGAGACATCACAGGCAGCGTTCATTTCTGTTTGAGTTCTTCTTTTTGGCATTAAATATTATTTCTCTTGTGATGGTGCACGCTTATAGTCCCAGCTCTCAGGAGGCTGAGGCAGGAGGATCGGTGCGAGTTCGAGACCAGCCTGGGCTACAAAAAGTGAGTTCAAGGCCAGCCTGAACTGCATAGTGAGACCCTGTCTCAAAAAGACAAAAAAATTTATTTCTCTTGTAGAATGATCACCTGTCCACGTATCTTGTGCATCTATTTTACGTCTGCCACTTTTTCTATGCATGCCCTTGTCATGTTACTCATGATTTTTTTTTTTTTTGGTGGTACCTGGGATTGAACTGAGGACCCTGTGCTTGCCAGGGAGGTGCTTATCATGGTTTTGTAAAGGTCCAGTTCTGTTTTTCCTACCACACCTTCTCCTGACTATCTTGCAATGTTGCTCCCAAGGTGTATACACTCTGGAGAGAACTTGTGTTTGAATTCTGGTCCTGCTCATACCTCCGTCTTCATATTTGTAAGCTGGGAATTCTGATAAAAAATCCACTTCATGACACTGCTAGGAGAATCAAATCAATTCACATGGGAAAAAACTTGAATAGTTCTTGGCATGAGCTATCCATTCCATGTATGTAGCATGTAGCTCTGTAGCCTTCTGTAAAGCTGTGGCCATCTGTAAAGGTGCCAGCAAACTCCCATGTGAGGAACATTTCCTGGCTGCACTCTCTACAAGGGCTGCCTCCTCTAGCTCTCTGGCTTCCTGTCCTTATTTCATGCCTCTACAAGTGTCTGCCAGCAGCAAGATTCGCCCCGAATGCGGCATAACAACTCCCGCCCTTCCCCTGTGTTCTCACTGTTCCAGGGAAAGGATTATGATTGGACCCATTATACATATGCTTGTTTGTGTTGTTGTTGGTTTTCAACCTCCCTCCATTTAAGCAGAAGCTGTGTTTTGGTAAGGTCTGTCTTCAGAGTTTCAAAAAGCAAAATTTTGGGGGGGTGCAGTTTTCTTCATGTTCATGGAATAAAGTAGTATATAATCCTTTTAAATTCTGGGTGTTGAAGAATGGCTAATGGCATTGACAAATATTTGTATAGTGTTATTATGCTGTGCAAAAGCAGCTACAGGTAGTATGTAAAACAGGAAGAGAGGTAGGAGCTGACCGGGGTCCACAAGCGAGGGCCAGCACATGGCTGTGACCAGGAGGCATGCGCAGCCCCGTCCCTGGCCTACTCGTAATGTTTTCTGTCTTTCTCTTTCAGTACGAATACTTCAATGCTGTGCTGATCAATGAAAGGGACAAAGATGGGAACTTTTTGGAGCTTGGAAAGGAATTCATCTTAGCCCCCAACGATCATTTTAATAACTTGCCTGTGAACATCAGCCTGAGTGACGTGCAGGTGCCGACCAACATGTACAACAAAGGTAAGGCTCCCTGCTGCCGAGGAGCAGCGGGAGGAAGGGGCAGGTGGGGGGAGGGGCTGGCTGGCTTGGGTGAGGCACTATTCAGTTTTTGTTTGTTTGTTCCTTTACTTATTTATTTAGCTTTTTGAGACAGGGTCTTAAGCTCACTGTGTAGCCCAGGCTGGCCTTGAACTCACAGTGATCCTCCTACTTCAGCATCTTAAGTGCCAGGATAACAGGCATGCACTGTCATGCCTGACTATTGAGGTTTTTTAAAATACATTTTTGAGCTGAACACATTAAATATCAGTTGGGTGAATGAAGCCTGCGTGTGTTATGCCTGGAGACCTGAGTGGTTGTCTTCCTGATTGGAGTTTCCATCCACCACTCAAACACATGGTTCAGGGCAGCAGACTGTTTCTACAAAGAGCCAGCGAGTCAGCTTTTAGACATTGCCAGCTACAGCATCCGTATAGCAACCTCTCTGATGATTTTGGTGCTGAACAATGTGTAGCTCAGTGGACATAGCTCTTTTCTAGTAAAAGATGCAAGCTGTAGCTCACTGCCACCTGTGTGAATCCCTCTGTCATCCTGCCCTCCCCTTCTCTAGTGGTATAGAAGGGGTGGGAACTCCTGGGGTGACCCGCGGATTAGACACCCTCCTTTTTCAGTGTACAGAAGCAGCAGGAACCATAAAGCATGGAGCTACCTGCTTTCAGGCTTGTGTCCCTCAGGGCCAATCTCCACAGAAGCAGTGGGCTACTTTTCCCAAATTCCCATCTGTCCATGTACGTTGGGGTTTTTTGGAAGACCATAACTATCTCTTCCTCCTCGAGTGTTTGTGAGGACTGGCTCAAGATGTTGCTGTTAAATTGTTCTTAATATTTTTTGCCCTTATAAGTATGGTGTGGGCGTTTGCTCTACTTTGTCATACCTGGGTGGTTCCTAACACACAACTCGAGATCAGTAAGTCAGAAAATTCTACCGGCTTTCAAGGTAAAAATCTGCTCCACTGTCTGTCATCCAGGTGTCAAGGATGCCAGTGGCCAGTTTTATTTTTTAAAATTAAAAAAAATCTTTTTTAATGTATTGATTTATTTGGTGCAGTTCTTCGTATGCAACTTGGACTCATAGTGATCCTCCTGTTTCAGCCTCCCCAGCACTGGGATTACAGACATGCATCACTATGTTTGGTTTGGGTGGCCAGCACAGCTTGCCTAGAGTTCCAGAGCTGGCACAGCATGTGAGGCCAGTGATCAAACATGAGTTCTTACACTTGCCAAGCAGGTGCTTAGACCGCTGAACTATTTCCCAGCCCAATTATGTTATGTTTAAAATAAATATAATAGCCTACTAATAATACAGAAGGATGAGGTTCACTTGGGAAAGTAGTGCATGTATTTAACATTTTTTTAAAGGATTTAAGATTTATTTCAGCTTGTAGTTTGTAGAAGGTTCAGTTCATAGTTGCTGGCTCCAGCGCAGGGTGGCAGGGCAGAGGGATATTGCAGAGGGGTAACAGTGTACAGTGAAGCAGGGCAGGTAGAAGGTAAGAAGCAATAGCCCTCTTTCTGTCCCTGGTCCAGGGTGTGTGACACTCACACCCTTAATCCTAGCGTTGCATCCTTGGTCCCAGCATCACAAACCCTGGATCCAGCCACCTCTTAAAAGCCCCACTTATGACTTGATGAGACTTTTGTAGCAGGGAACAACATCTAAGTGCCAGCCATAATACTTTGTCCATATGGTTTTTTTTTTTTGTTTGTTTTTAATTTCTTTGTGGAGGCATTTGGTCTAAGGTTTTGATTTTTAGAAAGATTTGAGTTGCAAGTTTAGTTTTGTTTGCTAGGTCTGGGAATTTTCAGGCTATTTCTTTTTGGGTCAATGTTGGTAGTTATTGACTTTTATGGGATCAGTTTATTTCATCAGAGTAGGCCGCTCGAGATCTCTCTTGCTGTTGGCCATAGTCACTGTCCCTTTTGATGTCTATCACATCTATAATATCTTGCCATCTCTTGGTTATCTGATCCAGTTTTGGGCTTACAGCGAAGGTCAGACAGTCAAAAGGAAGAGCACCAGTTCGAATGTGGCTCTTCCTCCTGTGGACTCTGTGATCCTGAATATGACCCTTTGGCCTCCCGAGCCTCAGTTTCCTTCTTTGTAGAGTAGCAGTCAGGATGCTACCTTCTTCAAAGGCTTTCTGAGAAGGGGTGAAATGACGCCCCTGGAGCTCCTTGCACAGCCGTAGCTTCCAGAAAGAGCTCAGTGCACGTTAGCTGTATTTTTGTGAAATAGCATGGATAGGAATTGAGCTTCTGCATTGATCTAGGGTGCTATTGAAGGAGGTTGGTCAATGATAACTCAATCTTCTTCCTTTTTAAGAAAAATGTATTTATATTTGGTACAGGGCCTCACTACACAGCTTGGACTCATAGTAGATCCTCCTGTGTTTAACCTCCCCCGTGTTGAGATTACAGGTGTTTGCTACTACACCTGGACTTAGAGGCTGGCTCTGCGTGTCTTGGGAACAGGGCTGGTGTGACATGTGGTGTCAGGGATGAAACCTGGTCCTTACTGTTGCCTAAGTAGGCGCTTTGTCTGCTGAGCTGTCTCTCCAGCCCAATGATAGTATCTTCTGACTCACTGTTTCTGAAACTTTGTTCTTATCACTGGATGCGTTAGGTCCTCTTTTGCATGTTTGTTTAGGAGTTGCCTATCCTTAAGACTCAATGGAGGAAGTCCTCTATTCCTTAATTGTGCCGAGCTACTGGAGATCCTGTAGTGCATCCGACACAGTTCCTCCTTCAAGGCGTTCCTGGTTGAGCTTGGAACAGACAGGAAACGTGAAACAATGAGCAAACCCAGTTTTCATAATGTCATAATCATGGAAAGGCAAAGGACAGTGAATGTGCCAAAGAGGGGCCCTGCTACTTGTACATGTAAGAAGGGCCCAAACTGGTCTTTTCTCCTCTCTCCCTTTTAGAGAAATAGTGTCAGTCTCAGCTACCTTTAGAGGTCTCTGCCATGGCCCAGTGTTCGCTTTGCACTCAAATGGAACAAACAGAATTGAACATTGGAGAGCTGTGTGCAGAGCTTGGTCCTCTGGGTTGGTCTTACCAGCTGATGACAACCAAAATGAACCTGCCCTTTCAGGTGGGGTGGCTGGAGGAGGTTGTCTTCTCAGCATTAAGTACATTCCCAGCAGAAGATGAAAAATTAACAAGGTTTTACAGAGCAATTTCAGGCATAAAGGAATTCAAAATGATCTTTTAAAATATGACAGCTGCCTTCGGGTTGCTGGAGCCATTAGCACAATTATAGAGATTTAATTGCACCTTGAGCATTCAAGACATAATAGCACCTTTCCACGCTAGCAGTGCTCAGGGGACTCGTACCGACATTGACCACACAGGCTGTGGAACTGTGCTTGTGAGAAGCACTAGGCAGAATATTAAAGGACAGTCCAATCACTTGAGCCATGCGAGGTAATTATTTAAAGTCATTTTCAGTGGCAGGATGACTGCTGTGGCCTGCCTGTCACCCTCTACCTGGACCTGACTGTCACCCTCCCGGGTGGTGGGGCATTGCAGCGAGGTACCATGTCCTGTCTTAGGCAGACAGGCAGTGATTAGCTGCCCACGAGAAAGGCAGGGGGACTTCAGAATTCCTGTTTCTAATTCCAACCGTGCCCCAACAGTTTTCTTTTTCAAGCTGCAGAAACATATTTCCTATTTAGAAGGCCCTCCAACTCAAATCTAGTTTTTCAGGACAAGTCCACAAACCTTGTCGTAAGCTTGGGTCCGGGCTGTTTGTTCCTAGGTTTGAAATCTTGCCCTGAGCAATGGAAGTCGGTGCCAGGCCGTTGGATCCTGGGACCTTGGGCCCTGTGGGCACATAGCACGGTGGTTTGAGACTTCTTAGAAGCTGCTGCTGTACTCATGCTCTTGAGTGGGATTTCTCACCCTACATGGAACCAGCTGCTCTCCCTCCTTGGCTCCTGCTTGGTGCTCCCTCTGGGTGGCTTCCTCTAAGGCACTGATGGTCCTGCAGCATCACAGGTGGTGCCACCAAGGCAAGCTGAGCCTCTGCCCGTGTGAAGCCAGAGAGCCACTTCTGAGTCTTCAGCAGCGCCTCCTAGGGTTCTCAGGTACCCAGTTAGAAGCTTCCCCACAGGACCCCTAAATAGCTCGCTGCTGAGGCCCTGCTCCAGCACCTCAGCCTGGCAGGAGACGATGAGCACTGGAGTGGGGGCTGGCATGTGTGGCGCTGTGAGTGGCTCCGTGTCCTCCCTGCGTGAAGTGTGAGTCAGGAGTCTTGTGAGGGCTTGACAGACTGGCAGAGAATTCAGAGAACACTAAATTCTTAAAAATACTTTGTATGCTGAAGCTGTATCAATTTGAATATATAGGCACATATTTGTAGCATGTATATCTGCACTTATGTATTTTGTGTGTGTGTATACTCATATATGTATCTGTGAGTATGTATGTGTGCTTGTGCATGTGTGTGTGTGTGTGTGTGTGTGTGTGTGTGTGTAAGATTATTAGTTAATCAATTCCTTTTCTCCCGCTTCTCTCCATCCAGGCGATTGCCCTTGTGCTCACCAAGAGTGCCTTTGTCTTCTTTCCATTGTATTTTGCTAATTCCTATGTGTCTTAGTTACTTTTCTCTCATTGCTGGGACAAATACCCAACAACCAAAATGAAGGAAGGGAAGGTTTATTTAGCTCACGGTTACTGGAGTTTTCAGTGCATATTCAGCTGGCCCAAGGCTGAGTGGAACAGGGCAGAGAGCATCCAGTTCATGGTGGCGGAACAGCAACAATGACGAGAGAAGCAATGGAATAACCAGGGAAGCAGAGAGCAACAGTGTGAGTCTGTCTCTCTGTCTCTCTTTATATTACATCAGGCTCGCTGCCTCAGCCTATCCACCTTAGGCCACACCTGTAATTCCCAGAAGTACTCAGATTCATAATCTCATCAGCACTAAAACACATAATCCCAGTGGATCGTAAGTCAAGTCTCAAACTCTAGAAGTCTCTGCCCCAATGATTACATGAGGCTTTTGGGGGGGGGCAACTAGACATAAACCATAACACTATGATTCCTGTCTTTCCCCTCCTGTTTATCCAAGAGATCCTTCTTAAAGAGCAGAACCAGCGCAGCCTCTTATTCCCTGAGGTCTTCAGCGAGAGGTGGCCTTGGTGCATAGCACTGTGTGTTCCATCACCTGCACCCTTTGTTCCATCACTTGGAATTCTCCTAGGGCAGCTGATCCAGTGCAGGGCCTCCTTTACCCACAGCATCCTACTCTTTGCATAATAGATTTCTACAGATATCTGCTTCTCCAGGACCATGAGAAGCCAGCCAGGGTGATAGCATGCAAGCGAGAGAAACGTACCCTGGCTGATTCATATGGAAAAGAAACTTTTACAACAAGAAATTAAGTGATATGTACTCCTCAGGGAACTAATAGACAAGGAGACTGAGGGTCACAGTCACTTCAGAGCCAGGCTGATGAGACCCTGATGCCACCAGTGTTGGCTTCCTGCCCTCCAACATATCTTGTACTGCACAAAATGTCTGTCTCATCTGTCTCATCCATAAATTAGAGCTGAGAATCTCTGGTCTTGTTCAGGGGTTCTGTTAAGAGTTAAGCATGTAGGAAGATGCCTGGCACCGGATGGCCATGCCAGTTCTACTGACTGCAGATAATGCATCCCTCTAAGGTGCATAGGCTGAAATCTAATCACCAAGGTGATGGTATTAGAAGTCAGGGCCTTCAGGCAGTTTTTTTTTTTGAAATCTTTTTAAGTTCATTTTATTTATTTATTTATTTATTTATTTTTGTCTTTTTGAGACAGGGTCTCGCTATGCAGCTCAGGCTGGCCTTGAGCTCATTTTTGTAGCCCAGGCTGGTCTCGAACTCGTACTGACCCTCCTGCCTCAGCCTCCCAAGTGCTGGAATTGCAGGCGTGTGCCACCACGCCCGGCTTTAAGTTCATTTTAATGAGAAAAAAAGATAAAATAACAATGAAACAGTTTCAAAACAGGATAGTAGGATGGTTATAATAGTTAATACATTGCATGAAATGGGGATGCGGAACAGGGTAGTGTAAGCCGAGCCCAGCAGTGGCAGGGACAGCTAGTCTTCTCTCGCTTTGCTGGAAGCCATAAAGGTAACCATGGAGTCTGGGATGGTTGGGCAGGCAGTGAGAGGCTGTGAGAATTACCAGGAGATCATGGAGACCATGGTGCATGGGCAGAATGTGATTTCCAGCTTCTTCCCAGAAGAAGCCTGTGATAGAACCCCCAGGGCCTGTTCACACTGAAGAGGAATCCCTCAGGGCCTTGTTTGGAGAACATCTGGGGTAGCAGAAGGTGTGTGGCTCACCCCAGGGCTGGGTTAAGCCTGGTATCTCCTAAAGGTAGAGGCCCAGCCCTACACAGGTCACACAGTTGACAGGAAGCAAAGACTTGTTTCAAGGCGAAGAGGTGAGTGAAGGTTGCACTTGAGAGCTCTTTCCACTTCATTCTTGCACAGAGGAAGGAAGGACATAGGCTGGAACCCTGTCTTGATTCCTAGCAGTGGAGAGCGTAAGGGAGAAACACCTGGCCCAGCACGAGTGAAGGTGGTGGCATAGGGTGGGGTCTGGCGGGATTTTGGCCAGTGATGGAGAACTCTGTGGAGATCTAGAGCCAAACAGCAGCTCAAAACTCAGTTATGTACTGCAGAGTGCCAGCGCTGTAACTAGACCTGGTCACTGAGGTTTTACTTTAGAAAAAAATAACGCAAACATTGAGATCTAAAAGAAAAACACTGTAACATATGCACTCGGGGTTTGTCACCATTGATCTAAAGCATTTCTTCATCTGCTAGACTTCCCAGAAGGGCATCGAGTCAAGCCAAGAGTAGGGTGTAGGAGTATGCAATAATTTGGGGCTCAGGCCCCCGCCCCAATGAACATAGCTTTAGTAGGACCCATGACCACTGCTAGAGAGCCCAAGGGAACAATTTGTCTGTTTTAATCCCATAGGTTTTTCTAAAAAGCCTTGAGACAGAGCATAGGTCTGAGGAGGTGAATTCAGTCCCTGGCTTAAAGGCTGAGGGTGCAGTGGGCAGGATCCTTGGGTTTGAATTTGTCAGCTGTCTCAACCTATTTTCCAAATGGTAGATTTGATAAAATACAAAGTACATTTTGCCAAGCAATTCTCCCTTTAATTACATGTGTATATTTTAAGGGAAATTTAATCCGTATGTTTTTGATTTGTTTACACAGAAATCATTAAAATATTGTTTTCTAAGATCCATTTGATGTGCCAAAAGCATTGTAAAACCTTTGGAAGAGCAATTTAATGTTTTCTGTTTATCTATCTATCATCTATCTATCTATGTACGTATCTATGTGGAAGAGTGAGAAGGAGAGGGAGAGACAAAGAGAGATAGAGACACAGAGGGAGCAGGAGAGAGAGAGACACAAAGAGAGAGACAGACGGACAGACAGATGGATGGACAGACAGACAGACAGACAGACAGACGGACAGATGGATGGACAGACCGACAGGCAGACAAAGATCCTAGGACCCCAGGATATCAAAAACAAGTTCCACCCCTCAATGATCTGTTTTCCCCTTCAGATTTTGAACTGAAGCATTTGGAGTAGGCAGTACGGTCCTAAATTGGAAATGAAAGTCAGGATCACAGGAATCAGACTAGTGCCCACTGTTGGCTTCTAGAAAAAAAAAAAAAAAAAAAAATGATCACCACACCCTCAGCTGCACTCATGGATGGTTGAGGAGCACGGTCCTCACGAAGGCCCTGGGCACTTTCCCAAGGTGTAGTTTGTTTTTTATTCATGAACCTCTTGTCCATCAGTCTGAGCACAAGAGGACTAAAGACGTACATCAGACAGTGTCACTGAAGCGATGCCATCGTTGTCATCCTGAAATGCCCATCATTTTTCTTTTCTCGTATGAAGAGCATATCTGATAGAACAACCACTTCTGTCATAGTTCACAGTTTGAATGACTGGGTTCAAATTCTCTGAGCAATTCTTTCATACTTCTGAATGTGTCCACACAACACACACACACACACACTGATACACATGCGGCTGTGTAGATGTGCCTATATGCATAAGTTCATGTCTATATATTCTTAGGAGTAGTGTTAGAAATCAGGACAAGAAAGGGCATCAGAAGAGGAGGAATGATTGTTAATAACTTTGAACTTCACTCTCATGTGGCATTTTGTGGGAAACATCACAATGATAGTGAAAATCTAGAGTTGGTAGGTGATCTACTTTTTAAAAAAATGATTTAGGAGGTGAATTGATGGACACCCATATGTCAGGTGGCCCTTTATGATCCTTCATGCTATGCTGAGGCTTCTGTTTATCATAGAAGTTGCACCTGCTTGAGTGAATGAACAGATAGATGGATAAATCGATGAATGAGGCGGTGAATTACCGGCTAAGAGTTGTGCTAAGTTACTTTTCTCTCATTGCTGGAAAAAAAAAAAAAAAAACAAAAAAAACAAGACACCCAAAAGTAAGGAAGAAAAGGTTTATTTAGCTCACAGTTTGTGGAGGTTGCAGTCCATACTCAGCTGGCTCCAAGGCTGGCAGGCACAAAGCAGAGGGCATTTGTCCATGGAGGTAGAAAACAGCAAAAGAGCAAAAGCAAAAGAAGGAGCAGTAGCAGCAGTAACCACCACAGAGAGCAAGTCTGTCTCTCTTTTGTTGCCTTCAGGCTATCTACCTCAGGCTGGGTGTGTCACACACACCCATAATCCCAGCATTGGATCATGACTTAATTGCAAGCTCTAGAAATCTGCCCCATAATTGTATGAGGCTATGGGGGACAACTAGGCATAAACTATAATACATGCTCTTGTATTTAACTGCATTATCTTATTAATAGCAACTCCATGGGTTTTAGGCAGCAATGAGAAACCCCCTCTATCAAAGTGAAGCTTCTATAGCCTGTTCTAGGATTAGGTCCAGGGAGGTCTTGTGTGGGAAAATTCTCACACTTCTCTTTTGACTGTGACGTACCAGGTCGTATAGTGATTTTGCCTTTACTTAGCTGTTTTCCTCTCTCTTGGGGACTGTGTGTTTTCATATCCTTGGAGACTCCGTGGAGGACCTGAAACATCAAAGGCCCCCCACTGGGGTTCTTGGATAGAACTGTATTCACCACTAGTCATCAGAAATGGATGGTACTTTTTCCTGCCATTTGCCTCTGTTTACTTACCTGTACTTGAATTTTGAGTTTTGCTCAACTATTAATTTCTAAAGATAGTAACTGTAGATGCAGGCCTAGTGTGGTAATAGTATTTTCAGGATCTTATTATTATTATTATTATTTTTTTGTATTTTCTTTTGTTGTTGTTATTTTTTATTTATTTATTTGGTACAGGGTTTCGCTATGCAGGTCAGACTCATAGTGATCCTCCTGTTTCAGCCTCCCCAGCCCTGAGATTATAGGCAGGCACCATCGTACCCAGTTTGGGAGTGGCATGGCATGCAGTACTAGGGCATGAAACTTGGTTCTTGCACTTGTCAGACAGGGACTTTGACAGCTGAGCTATCATCCTAGCCTTGTATTTTCAACTTTTTTTTCTTTTTTTTAAGTAATGGTAATCATGGTGGAGTTCTGTACTAGATGAAGCTAGAAAAATTCCCCAAGAAGGAAGCAGAGCAAGGGAGGACATCAGAAGAGAAAGGGTGATTGTTAATAACATTTTATTTCACCCTGGTGTGTGAACATCTGTGAAATGTCATGGTAATGGTGGAAATCCTGAGTTTAGAGGTGATTTTTTTTTTAAAATGACTTAAGGGGAGGATTCTGTAGGTCATCTGTATGATGACCTCAGTGTTAAAACACGTGCTTGTGTATTGAGGGGGCGGGACGGGTAGAGCAGCAGTGACTTCTGAGGAATGGCCAGGTATGTCTTGTGGGGAACATAGACTAACAGCCACTGTCTCTAGGAGGCCCCACGCAGTCACATGGGCCACTGATGCTTCTGTGTGATAAGGGGACTGCTTTGAGGAGGATACTGCAGGTTGGTCAGTCTTCGGCTCTGAAGAAGCACAGTGCAGATTAGCAGAGGGGCCTGCAGCTGGCCTTGGAGCCTGCTCAGCAGCAGGGTCCAGGGTGTGTGGTTCTGGGGATCAGTTTGGCCCCTGTGGTCTGAGTGTGGCGTACCCCATTGCTTGTGCCGCTCACAAAGGGTTCAGACAGTGATGCTTACATTAGTCGTTATAGTAGCTTGTGGGTATTCGTCACAGTTAAGTCACATAGGATATGTTCAGCATTTTCCACTCTGGCTACCGTGTAGTAAAAGCTTTCTAACAGTCATGATTGCCAGTGCTGTTGGCAGAGTGATGAAAGCGATATGGTTTATGCCTGGGAATATCTATGACACTGAGCCGGGTAAGTCTTGCTTTTCTACTTGTGCCCTGGAAACTCTTTTGTAACAATTCAGGGAATAGAAAACAGTAGGGGTCTGGAGCTGCTGAGGCCCTAAGCTGGGGAGCCCCTGCGCCAAGCGGCCTGGTCCAGATCCTTGCACCTGCCTTGCACTCTCTTATCGTGCTTGGACAGGGGGAGCTCTTCATGTTCATGCCACAGCATGACCCACTGCGGAGAGCCATGGAATTGTTGTCGGGTACCTGCTGTAGGGCTTCTGAAGACGCTATTTACTTTCCTTTGGTCTGGGACCTAAGGCTGTCTGAAAGGCCTGCAGGCTGTCAGCTGTTTAGTGGTGTTAGCTTTGGCAGGGACACAAGGGAAGTCTTCCTGTTCATTTCTCACACTCTTTGGCTATTCCCAGTGCCAAACAAATGGAAGCTTCTGCCCAGAACACAGGATTTTTGTGTTTACTCAAGCTTCCATCAGTGTTTGTCTTCAGATAAACATCCATGTGAATGTGACGCTTAGTATGTGTCAGAAGCAATATGGTCTGATACAGGGAATTCCTGCCCATAATTTAGTGAAGTAGAAACCACTGTCCTCATTTATTTTGCTACCAGGGATCGAATTCAGGACCTTATGCTTGCCAGGTAGTCATGTACAATTCTGAGCTATCCTCCCAGCCCCATCATTTTCATTTTACAGACGAGAAAACTGAGACTTAGGGATTTGTTCAGAATCACTCACTGAAAAGGGTAAAGCAGCATACCTAGTCAACATGGTGACTTCAAGCCTGCAGGACACACTGCCTTTTTCTTCTGTGTCTCCCTGCCACCACATCCATGCCCTCCCAACTGTGCCCCTGTCAAGCTGTGTCCCTCCTGTTACATGCATTTTTTCCTATTGGAAGGCAATAGAAGGCCTCATTTATGCCAAACTGTGCTATCCTCTTCCCAGCATGTGAATATTTATTATAAATGAAAACTTACCTTATTTTACATAAACACTTCTAATCTCTTCCCTTCATCAAAATCATGTTTGCAGCAGAAGTCTTTTAAAAATGTAAGGCAAATTCTGAATCAGTATATCAGTGGGTACCCAACTGCTCTCACACTGGGGATATTTGTGTAGGAGATGAAGCAGTTTCATATTTAATCTCTTCAAATGTGCCGTGTCAGCATATGGGTAAGTCAACCAAGCAAGGAGGGAATGATTCTTAATGTTAAAAGGCACTGTGCCTCTCCAGAAAGTTCACTGCAGTCTGTTAAGGAGGGGGTTCAAGTTAGGAAGAGGTTAGGGCCAGGCCATGATAGCAGCTAGAGTGGCCTTTCAGAGGTAGGTTCCGTGGGGCATCATCCTCATGCCTTGAGAGATTGCGTTTTTGTGGAGCACTGAGTGAACTGAATGACACACTGACCTTGCTTCTAGAGAGCTCAGAGGCCAGCAGAGGGACAGATGAATGGGGTACTTGTTGTTCCCAGAAAGGAATGCAGTAGAAGTGAGGTCCATGGCAAAGCAAGGGCAGGTCTTGCCGCAACTCTGTCTGGGGGGAACCAGGAGTGGGGTTTACTGCAACCAGAGGACAAAAGGAATGTGAGCTTGGCTGCCATCTACAGGTGGGAAGTCAATTATTTTAGATGGGTGCTGGGCATGCTAAGTGCTGAGCTTTGCAGTGAGAGAGAACACAGTACACAAAAGTTTGGTACATGGTCCATGAGAAAATGTTTTGAGATTAAATGGAGAGGGCGATGGCTATAGAATTCATGAGACATGGTATCCAGAATATATATGAGTATGTGAAATGATTTTCTACTGAGCACAACTGAAACTGGAATTAATGGAAACAAGGATTAAACTTGTGGTTTTCTGAGAGCAGAGGATGCAGCTCAGTAGTAGAAGACTTGCTGAATTTACATAACGCCCGGGGTTCAATCCTGAGTACTGGAAACAAAAACGTAGTTTCCTGGCTTCAAGAGGTAACTGTGTAATCTTGTCTTATGCTGTCTCTCCTTGAAATTGTATCAGGTAACTGGAGCTTTGACTCAGCTGGTCCTGGGTCTCAGTGGCCCCTTCCAGGTGAGGGTAGTAGCTGATGGAGACTCAGGATTAATGTGGCCAGTAAGTACCCAAGCCAGCCTCCTCTGATATGTACTTCTGCCTCTGGCCTATCCTGGAGCTTGGCTTGCATTAGAGCAATGTGTCACAGGAGACCTGAGCCTGATATTTTAGGTAGACTGACCTCATTACCCTTAAGAACAGCCTGGGTGGGACTTGGGAACAGGACATTCGCTGTCATGTATATTCTCTGATGAGGACTCCTGGATCCTCAAGAAAACATTTAAAAGTCTATGCCTTAGACATTTTGACATTTGTAGTACACAAGACTCAGCTGTCTTTCTTACATCTCAGAACTTTGTGGACACTTCTATGCTCTCATCTCCAGAGGGCCTCTATCCTGCATTCTCCCTGTAGCCAAAGAAGGAGTTATTTTCCTACCTCTCTGTTATGGTTTATGTCTAGTTGTCCCCACAAAGCCTCATACAATCATGGGGTATGGCTTCTATAGACTGAGACTTGATTCACGATTCCTGGGATTGTGTTTTAGTACTGATGGGATTACCAGTCTGAGTAAGGCTGAGACTATGGGTGTGGTCTAGGGTGGATATCTTATGGCGGAGAGCCTGAATGTAATATAAAGAGTGACAGAGAGACAGACTAGTGCTGTAGCTGTTGCTTTGCTGCCGTGTTTGGTTGGCTGCCTCTGTCACCATTTTGCTGCTGTTCTGCTGCCATGAACTGGATGCTCTCTGCCCTGCTCCACTCAGCCTTGGGCTGGCCAAAAATGGACTGAAACCTCCAGTAACTGTGAGTTAATAAACCTTTCCTTCCTTCATCTTGAGTGTTGGGTGTTTGTACCAGCAATGAGTAAAAAGTAACTAAGACACTCTCCGATCTCACTTTTTTTTCCCTCACACACTGTGGCGGTAGAATGGCTCATGAGTGGTTGCTACCTCAGCAACTGTATTGTGCTGCTTTATGTCCACAAGTGTAGGTATCTGTATTTTTCCATCTGCATAGATACACCGCACACTGTTACTTTATCTTTTGGCAGTGGATTAATCCACATCTCACAGGTGAAGCAAATGACTTAGAAGAGCTGAAGCCGCATGGGGCCGCTCAGAATGGAGCTGAGCCCTGGCTCCATGTCCGTGGTTCCCCACTGTCTTTGAGCTGGGTCAGCAGCTGCATCTCTTCTCTGCAGTTACAACTTTACCTGGATCTGTGTTCTTCAAGTATCAGGGTCGGCTGCAAAGAGGTCAGACCATTCTGAACCTTGGGAGACTTTTTCATGTAGAGTTTCATCAGAAGCTAAGAAGGATGTCTTAGTTACTTTTTGCTCATTGCTGGGACAAATACCCGACACTCAAAATGAAGGAAGGAAAGGTTTATTTAGCTCACAGTTCATAGAGGTTTCAGTCCATATTCGGTTGGCCCAAGGCTGAGTGGAGCAGGGCGGAGAGCATCCGGTTCAAGGCGGCAGAACAGCAGCAAAATGGTGGCAGAGGCAGCCAACCAACCAGGGCAGCAGAGCAGCAGCACCAGCTCGAGCTCCAGTCTGTCTCTCTGTCTCTCTTTATATTACATTCAGGTTCTCCGCCTTAGCTCCTGCCCTAGGCTACACCCATAATCCCAGAAGTACTTCCACCCATAATCCCATCAGTACTAAAACCTATAATCCCAGGGATCATGGATCAAGTCTCAAACTCTAGAAGTCCCCGCCCAGTGACTCCATGAGGCTTTGGGGGAACAACTAGACATAAACCATAACATTCCGCCCCTGGACCCCCAAAGTCTCATACATATTCCTTTTTACAAAAGACATTTTAGTCCATCTGGAAGAGTTGCCAAAGTCCCAGTAGTTTCAGCATTGCTGAAAAGTCCAAATCTCACGTTTCTTCAAAGATCCAAGGCAAATTTTCATCTGTGAGCCCCTGTACAATAGAAGAGTCAAACATATCCAACATTCAGAGGCATAAGATAAACATTACAATTCCAAAAGTTGCAAACAACAGGGTAATACAAAACATTGGGAACAACACATGTCCAAAATCCAGCAGGGTAAACATCAAATCCCATAGTTTCAACTGGAGAATCCAAAGCAGTCTGCACTGAGTTGTGAGCATCATGCAACTCCGCTCTTACAGCACTCTTGGTGATAATTCCCATGGCTTCTCTCTTAGGCTGGCTTTGCTCCCCCTTAGCACGATCCACATTCTTGGCTTTTCCAAACTTCTGGGGTTTCCACTGAATTGGCTTCTCACTCTCTGCTTCACACACTGCCCTCTCAGGAGCACACTGCCTGGCCTCCCAGGCCTTCTTCTGAAGTTGAGGTGGAAGCCTTCTTAAACTAACAGCTCTTGCATTCTGAATGCGCCTAAAACCAATGCCACGTGGATGATGCCAGGGTCTGCTGCCAGCTGGAGCAGTAGCCAGGCTGCCTTCTGTCTTCCTTGTAGGGGTGGAGTGCCTGGATTGACGAACACTCTGACCTTGATTCCTAGGAACAAATTCTCCATGCCGGCGCCATTTTGGAACCTGGTCTGGCCGCTGCCGCCATTCTGGTACTTGGGCCTCTGTGGCCTTCTTCTCAAGGCAAAGCTTCTCTCCTTTGCAATTCTGGGGCTGCAAAGCACAGACAGCTGCCCCCTCTTGTGATGCCCTTAGGCCATCTTTTCGATTCGCTGGTTCCTTCCCAGCAATGGAGATCCTCTCAGCTCCATCTTTGCAGTCCACAGCTCTCCTGGTGTTTCCTTTCTGGCCAAACTCACATTTTAAATCATCCTGCTTGGCTCTTTTCTC
>PVJA010010574.1:18082-57161 GCA_004027025.1 Myocastor coypus | reverse complement strand
AAAAAAAAAAAAAAAAAAAAAAAAAAAAAAAAAAAAAAAAAAAAAAAAAAAAAAAAAAAAAAAAAAAAAAAAAAAAAAGAGAGAAGGGAACCAGTAAACCTGGAGAACTTATAATGATAATATATGAAAAAAATATGTAGTAGATATATGTTTGAGCTTTTTTGTGTGTGTGTGCAGGACTGGGGATTGAGCTCAGGCCCTTGCTCTTGCCAGGAAAGTGCTTATTCTACTGAGCTATTTCCCCAGTCCCTGTTTGAACTTCTAATATGATAAATATTGATAGATATAACTGCTGGTGTGCCTCTGAAAAATATCTAGTGGTTTTGTAGGATTTTTGCTTGATCAAAATTTGCTTATTTGTATAATCTTTTTAATGAAATTTCTAATGTTATATTTTACAATGAAAGCTGTGAAAATTACATTATACAGGGGGAAAACCCAGTTCTTCTCTAATGAAGCATTCAGGAGAACAGAAGGGAGCCGGGCGTGGTGGCGCACCCCTGTAATCCCAGCACTCGGGAAGCTGAGGCAGGAGAATCGGTGCGAGTTCGAGACCAGCCTGGGCTACAAAAGTGAGCTCAAGCCCAGCCTGAACTGCATAGTGAGACCTTGTCTCAAAAAGACAAAAAAAAAAAAAAAAAAAAAAAAAAAAAAAAAAAAAAAAAAAAAAAAAAAAAAAGAACAGAAGGGTAAAATTGTCTAGAGTGAGTATATGTGGAGGTTCAGAAACAAATGTGAGAATTGATGACATGCTGGTTCACTCCTCTAACCCTTACTTTTGTCTTTCTGCATAAGAACAGGAAAGTATAGCCCAGTGCTTCTTAGGAATATGGAAACAATGCATTTCAAGAACTTGTATCTACGTTACAAGTTGTGGTAGATATCAGCTGTGTGAGTTTCCTGGTAATTCTATTAAAATCTAATAAATGAAATTCAGGGGATATGTTCATTGCCAGCTGTGGTCTGGTATGAAGCATGGACTTCTCCTTCACTTCTACATAGCTGTTTTGCTCATTATTGCTTTCTTCTCTCTTCTGGCTTCTTTCTTTTGCCCTCTCTCTTTTTCCTAACAGCACAAAGCAAGGTGGCTATGATCTGATATGAGATTGTTTTCAAATATTATTAAAATTAAAGTCATGGTAAAAAATGGTGAGTTGGCGGGGGGAAGTAGCTTGGTGGCATAAGCACTTTCCTGGCAAGCACAAAGTCCCTATTTTAATTCCAGAATCCCAAGCTCACTGTTTCTGACCCCAGAAGCAGGTGTGGTAGTGCACACTTGTAATTCCAGCACTGGGGAGGCTGACATACGAGGATCACTGTGAGTCCCATATTCAGAAATCCTTTATCATATTTACACATGTTTCATGACACTTGTTGCTCATATTGCCAACCTGGCCTTGAATTTTAGGGCATGGTTATCCCAGAGTGCATATGGTTTTCCTAGAGTGTGCAGTGATGATAAAGCAAACCTGAGCTTTGAGATCCTTGAAGAGTGGCGTTTTCTGCAATCTCTGTCTGATAACTGAACTGCATTTCTCTATGATGAAAAGGATACTATAGCACATAAGCTTTTCTTCTGGAGGGCTAAGAATATAAGTTTATAGACCAAAAATTAGAGAAAGAAAAAAAGGGCTATAAGAATAGTCAATGTTTTGGCCTTAGCCCTTCAAGGTCAGTGAGGAGTCAGGACAGAATAGAACCTGTGCCGTAATATCCTATAACTCAGTGGTTTCCCAAATTTTCTGTTCAAGGAAATTAAGGGACCACAGAGGAAAGGGATTGGAGGTATATAGTGTGCCTAAGGAGAGTCACCTAGAGAGAAAACATTCTCTTGGGCTTTCAGAGAGAGCAAACTGGTCAAACAATGGCCGTGACTCATCCCGAAGGCTGACACTGACAACAGTTCTACAAAGCACTGCACGTGGTTCCAAAGTAAATGCTGAGGGGATGACTGACCTTGAGAGATACAAAAAATACATGTTTTGTTATACAGGTCTTGCTTTAACTTGCCCCTGACCACCCAGCAGAAAAGCTTAACCATGACACATAAAACATAAGGGTAGTTTAGTACGCTGACCTGTAAAAGGCTCAAATCAACAGCTTCCAACATTGCCAATTTTGCCAGTAACACACTGCAATTATGCAGCATTTGACTATGTATACAACTGCCTTCTCTTAGATCAAAGAGAAGAAATTTATTGTACCAATAACCATTAGAAAAATTTATCATGTGTACACACTGTGCCCTGTATAACTACAATGAGGAGAACAATCTACATTGTATCAATTATTGTTAATGTACTACTAATTTGTTTTGAAACTATCACATTGTTATTTCTTATTAAAAGCAAAAATTATACTCTTTGCTGCATCTCCTGCAAGAATGAAGGCCATTCTTAGCAATCAGACTGTCGACATTCCAGAAAATGTCGATATCACTCTGAAAGGACGCACAGTTATTGTGAAGGGCCCCAGAGGAACCCTACGGCGGGACTTCAACCACATGAATGTGGAACTCAGTCTCCTTGGGAAGAAAAAGAAGAGACTCCGGGTTGACAATGGTGGGGAAACAGAAAGGAGTTGGCAACTGTCCGCACCATCTGTAGCCATATGCAGAACATGATCAAGGGGGTCATGCTGGGCTTCCGTTACAAGATGAGATCTGTGCATGCTCACTTTCCCATCAGTGTTGTTATTCTGGAGAACAGGTCTCTTGTCAAAATTCGGAATTTCTTAGGTGAAAAATACATTTACCGAGTTTGTATGAGGGCAGGTGTTGCTTGCTCAGTATCTCAAGCCCAGAAAGATGAGCTCATCCTTGAAGGAAATGACATTGAGCTTGTTTCAAATTCAGCTGCTTTGATTCAGCAAGCCACAACAGTCAAAAATAAGGATATCAGAAAAGTTTTGGATGGCATCTACGTTTCTGAAAAGGGAACAGTTCAACAGCCAGATGAGTAAAATCCAAGAGTTGATGCAGCCACAGAAACAAGTCTCTGGATTATCAGCCAATATGTGATATTTTAGTGAGACAATAAAAGATCTTTATTAAAAAAATAAAAGCAATAAAAATAAAAATAAATAAATATTTAAAAAGAAAAGGATACTATAGTGTGTTCTGATTGTCTGGGTTTACTCTGAGCCAGATAATTAGCACAGGAACATGGAAGAATCTGAAATGCCCAGTTGGTTGCTAATGAAGTCTGAAGTTGCATTTCTAGGCCTTGTAGAGGGGTAATTATTTTCTCTTTGCAGCAGAGTTCTCTGCTGAGATATTGAGCCACTCCTCACCTGGGTATTAATGTTTGTCATCATGGTTTGCTAGAGAGAATGGCAAGGCCACAGGAAAGGCTGTAAAATTGGAGCATGGGAGAGACCAATTTATTTACCTCTTTCTATCACTACCACTCACAAAGCTATAAAGATAGAAAGCTAAAAACCCTTCTAGCAGAAGCCACTAATTATTGGCAGTCTCCCTGTGCTTACAGCCACCACTGCTGAGTTCTGGGCTATGCTTGACTGTCAGGACACAAACAGTTACTGAGTAGCAACTCTACATTGGGGCTGGGAGCTGTGCAAGGTTGTGGTGGAAACTTTGGTTTTATTATTAGAAATTCTAAAGCTAAACAATTTCTGGGGCATCACAGAGACTCAATTGTAGTGAAACCTGGGGGAAAATCATCTGTTTTTTTTTTTTTTTTTTTTTCTACTTCAGTTTTCCTTATTTAAACAAGGAAATAATACTATCTAAAAATGATATGATGAGTAGACAAAAGTATCTAAAGCCCTTAATAGAGCCTTTAATATTTGATGATCTATTAATATTACTACAGTAGTAGCTGCCATCCATATACTATTACAGAGCAATTGTAGGCTGGGTTATAGTTTAATAAGTGCTGTTTTTTCCCTTACAGATATCACTGTTAAATGAGAGAAAGAGACATGACAGAAAACATTTCCATATAGATGCCCAGTAGGAGTGTCCATGGGATACTATAGAAATCTGTACAGGAAAAAATCTATACATAGCTTTTATTGTCTTTGTTGTTAAATATCAAGGAGCTTGGGGTATCTGGGCATTATCATTTTATTTAGAAGAACCATGAATGTTGTCTAGGTTACGGTGGATATAATAGGAGGGAGAAGATACACATAGGAAGTCTGCCTGCCTGGGGCCATGAGCAAGCTGCAGAGCCCACACTCAGTGATGCTTCTCTGCCAGACAGGGTCTTTCATCCCATATAGCTCACATTTCCCATTGTTGTTGTTGTTCTTCTTTTTCTTCTTCCTTTTCTTCTTTATTTTAGGGAAGGATCTTCAGAGTGTTCAGGATCTCACTACTAGATTGTTGTCGTAGTGATCTGCCTATTTACAGCCTCCTAAGAACTGGTATTACAGGCACGTGCCACCATAACCAGTTTCAGTTGCTATCTCATCGTGCCCTGGGGATGGGGCCTGGCCAGCAGGCCCAGGGATCGAACCCCTGGCCCTGTGCCTTTTGCAGGCACTTTAATCCACTGAGCTATTTGGCTGGCCCTACCTTCTCATTTCCTGAGCGTGTCCTTCCACAAGCTTAGCTTTGTTGTTTTTTCTAAAATTAAAAATTATAAATTGAAAATTTATTGAAAATGGCAGAAGATTGAATAGATTCTTATTTTTATGTTAGCATTATTTAAATGTTAAGTAAAAATAAGATCATATAATAAATAATAAAGAGTGATATTCCTCATGAATGTGTAAATCTATAATTATGGCTTCTGCAAGTCTAAGATTATTCTTCTATCCACCTCAAAGACCATCAGTAATATCCAGATAAAGTCTACTGAAAGATTGTGTTTCCCTAATATCAACAGTGCTTCAGTTGCTAAAGGGTTATACACTGTCACCCCTTGTGAAGGTTATTGTTCTGTGATTAAGAGCTCAAAGTCTCTTTTGTGGGAACCAGGCTAATTATGTTGTTGGTTTTATGCCAAAAAATGACTTATTCTTTTTTTTTTTTTTTTTTTTTTGGTCTTTTATTTTTTATTAAAATGACCTATTCTTGCAACTTAGTCTAAGTATATTGGCTTGCTAAGTCAAGAATGTATTCAAACAAATTGCAATTTTCTTTAGCTTTGTTGAAGCATTGGGTTCATAGAATAAGGGGCTTAAGGTTAGAAACTTATTGGTTTCATAAGCCAATGTAATTTGGTGTAAATGTAGCAAGCATTTGCCTCCCACATGGAGCCCTTACCAAGTCAACTTCCATTCTGTGTGAAAAGATACCCTGGATTTTGAATTTGGGTAGGAGAATGGGAAATGTGATGTAATACTCTTGTGTACAAATGGCTTAGTTAAATATAGGTTCTTATGTTACAAACCCTAGCCCTTAAAATTTGATTTTCTTGATCATTATCTTTTATAGAGAGCATTTTAGACTTTGTTTCCTGTGAAGCTATCCAAACATTTTCTGCCAAATAAATAAGAAACAGCAGAATCTCACATCTTTTGGTTTTGAAATGTAGAAGCACCCTTTCCCTCACTTTGAACACCTTATTTATCCAGAATTTATTTATCTAGACCTTATTTATCCTGATTGTCTGCATATCTGAAGATTTGATGCATATCTGAAAAACCTCAGTAGTTCTCTTGCCTTCAGAGACATAGTCCATGGCTATAGTATCAACTTTCAGTTCATTTCTGTTATGGACTTGTGTCACCACAGGTCCATATGTGAAACCAATGTGATGATGCCTTTGGAGCGGAAGCCTTTGGGGAGTAGCTCTGTCATGAGCATGGGGCCCTGATGTTGGGATTGATGATTTTACAAAGAGGAGTGCATGAGCTTCCACCTCAGCTCACCTCCCACCACCACGGAAGTCCACAATGGGAAGAAATCTAGAAAGAGAGATCCCATCAGGAGCTAAACTACTGGGTACCTTGATGTGGGATATCTCATCTTCCAGAATGTTACCAAGACATATATCTTAAGTGCCTCAATTAATGAATGATACTTTGTTATATTATCCCAGGAGACTTATATGATTGCAAAGCAGTATCTAATAAAACACTTGATTGTGTATTGCACCCCAGGATGTTGGTATCTTATCTCTTCAGTAAAAATCTTTCCTTCCAAGGAAAATTCAAACTCTCCAAAGGCAGAGATAGCATTGCCTCCACATGATTAAATTAGGCTCCTGTGAAGAACAAGATTTCTTAGAATGATCCACAGAACTACTCTTTTGTCTGGGGGGGTCTCTTTTATTTATTTATTTTTTTTGATAAAATTGCATTTATTAAATCCATTCGAGCATTAGCAGCTTTTACATTAAGTCTCAATATTCTATGACCAATGTAGGCATTGCTTTATCATTGGTGACCAAACTGGGCCAAACTTTACAAACTGCTCTCCCATCATTTGGTAGAAACTTTCAGTTTTAATTGGAATTCTTGACAGCAAATAGATGATTAAAGGTTTGTTAGCTAACCCTACACCAAAATACTATGATGAGAAGATGAAAGTTTGACCCCAGTCTGGGCAATTCTGACATCCAGTCATTCTCCATAAAGGCCTTTAGGAACTCCCCACTTAAAGAAACCAAGGATATTTTATGATCTATAAGCTATTTGTCTAGGGTCTGTAATGCTAATCTCCCTATACCAAGAGAAAGAAAATCAACACAGCCCTAATTTTCAAAGTTTTTTATTCAAGTTTTCCTGGTTGTTCTCATCAGCTTTTCATGTAACAGAGAAATAATTTTGGCACTAGTCCTATACTTGCAGAAATCAATCCACATTAGGAAATTCCCACCAAGGTGGCCTCTGGGCACATGGTAATGCTCATTATTGTGTTAAAACAAAATGTAGGGCCAGTGACATCTACAGCTTCACTGCATCAGTGCCCAAGGCACTGGTGTGACTGTCAAGCTTTGAGCACTTACCTTCCCACTAAAGCTTGTGGCAGATGCCTGGAAATTTTCTCATACAAGTAGCACAGAAGAACTCAGGCAAAGCTCCTGACAGAAAAGGGCCTTTTCTATTTTTAGGACACTTTGTTAGAGGGTGGCTAGATTAACCATCTAATATAGTGCTTGGAGCACTGGAGAGACAGAGCAGAACCATTCGACAAATTGAAACCTCATTAACCTCTCATGCGAATCAGATGGTGTAACTAGTTCCAAACTTAAAATGCCAAATACAGCATCAGCGATGAATTAGCAGCAAGGAAAATATAATTGCTGTTATACTATGTGCTTGCTTATGAGAGCTACTGAGGAAGACTAGACAGAGGATTGAGCAAGCTCAATAGTGGGTGGAATCCATAGAGGACTCCTTATGAATTTATTTGTATCCAAATATACCTGAAGCAGCTCCTGCCAGAGAACACAGTCTAAGAGAACAATGGCTTGGTGATGAGAAAAGCTTACATTGCTGGAGCTAAGTGACAATGATTAATTCAGAGGGGAGTCTCCATGACTTTGTGCCTCAAGCCAGCCAGTATGTACAGAAGTCACTATAATGCCAGCATAGTGGGGTACAAAGGAAAACAGGCTACAACAAACTTGTGCATGGGAGCACTCAGTGAGTATCCAGAGATGTAACAGCATGATCCAAGAGGAGACAGGAATTTGCTTATTACAGTGACAACTTCCACTTGACACTTGGAGCCATCGGGGTATCTACTGTAGTAGGATTCAGTGCCAAGGATTGTTTTTGATGGGCATTCAGCTGGTAGCAGAAACATCTACAATGTATAGAAAAGAATAAGGGACTTCATTCAACTTTCTCTTCAGTTATCTTTTGAAAGATACCTGTAATTACAATCTTAGACAAGTCTGTCTTTTATGCTTTTCTTTAATCACTCAAAATCACTGTGAAATTCAAATGCATTATATTTCATTGTTCTCTCAAATTACTGCAAAAACCAAGACGGAAATTTTAGGCACAGCTCTAAAGAGTGCTAGCCAGGGAAATGTAAATAGAATGTGGATAAAAAATGTGGATTTTGTTCCCAGGATCTTTCCTCTTTTTTCAGACTAACTTTTTGACTTTAAGGTTCTTTATGAAGTGGCAAGCATCTCAGTCTTTTTCTCAAAATTTATATTTTATAATCAAAATGAGGGATGGAATTACCGTGGGGCCATCTTTATTTACTGCAACAGAGGTTAACCAGCTCGAATGAAGTGGGACTTTTAAAATAATATGAAATGGAACACTGAAATGAATCATTTTATATTGATGTGGCATTCTGAGCTCTTCAGATACAAAGTGTACTGTTCTCTTACGAGAAGCTGGCTCTGGAGGAAGGGAGGGGTTTTTTTTGTTGTTGTTGTAATACTGGAGGAGAATGAAAAGAGTTGATCCTTGAAATGTTTGAATGAGAGTGAAACGCTGTATTGAATGTGATGCTAAAAAGTTATCATTATCTTAAAATCAAATATAAAAATGATGTTGAACTTAAAATGAAAACCTTAAGTTTTAAAGAGCTGAGAGATCAGTGCATTCTCAGAGTGCTACCTTTTTCCCTCTGGCAAAAGAAAAGCCACATTAAAACTTGGAGGTGGGTGGATCCCCATGCACATGGATGTTGGCAGAATGTTTGAGTGATGCATGTGAGGAAATAACCCAGTCCTGGGGGAAGGGTATGGTGGCTGGGTGGATTTTGAGCCACGTCTACTGTGTGGGTATGAGTGTGGGTCTGCAGAAGGAGTTCATCTAACGACAGTCACAGAGCAAAAACAGGGTTCCCTAAGTTCTCATCAAGTGTTTCTGGTGGCCTTGAGGAAAGTCTTACCCAGGGCGACAAATGTACGGGCATGACTGGAGGTACAGTACTTGGTATCTGGCTGTGGACATCATTGTCTCTATTGTTGGAAGTGAGGTAGGAATTTCTGCAGAATCTCAAATTCGAAATGAAAGAAACCACGTGCTTTTAAATATCCCTGTTTCACTTATAAAAATGATTTTTCTGATCACCTTAAAATTTTTCTTGCTCTGATTTACTGAAAAATAAATTTTTCTGTTCTGAAAATCTGCCCCCTCCGCTATGAGAACAATGCTGATTTGTTGTATCTTCAAAGCTTACCAAGCCTAATCCACGAAGTTTAACTTACTTTATAATTCTGTAGTACTTTCATGACGATTTAATTTTATCAGAGCACAAATGAGCTAGTAATGTGGCAGCACTATGTAGTTATAAATCACTGAGTAGGTCATTACAGGGCTGTGGAACCTGTAGTGCAATCTGTTGGATTTTGTTTTCTCTTTTCTATACTTTGTTAAATTTTCCCTTGCTACCTGTCAGTTTTGGAGATTTAATGCTTGCATGTCTCTTTGCGTGTCCAATACTGGTTTATTGTTTCAGTGATGTCTCTTGGTTGTGGTCCAAAGTCCTGGAAGATAGTGACTTTGATTCATAGAACCTTATCTGCTACTTGAGCAACATTACTAAGAAAGTAAAGAACAGTGGACGACTGTGTTACAAACAATTTCAGCCTTCCTGGCATGCCTCCTAAAACCATGTATCAGTAGGGCACCTCTCCTTTCATCCTGTCCAGTCCAGTCCCATCCCAGCCCCTTACTCCTCCTCCATTTCCCTCCCCTGGCATCCCTTATCTTCCATCCCCATTCCTACCTTCTCCTCCCTTTCCTACCACTTCTTCTCTTTGCGACAGCGTCTTGCTATGTAGTTCAGGATGACCTTGAACTCACTGTGTTCTCATACTGATTCTCTTACCTCACTCTCTGGAGTGCTGGGATTAGAGGTGACAAGGCCTTGCTCATTTGGTTTTTGTATGCTGGTCTCTTGGAAGTTAGTAACGGAAAGGATGGTATATGGCTCAGATACTGTGGCTACCCTGCTCCACATCCAGAGTATTCTTTGTTCTTGCCTTTCCCATTTTGGATGCATAACTACTAACTTCTACAGCCTTTCCCTGAGAAATCACACCTTCTAACTTCTTTAGAGAACTGCTCTTGGCCTACTTGAGAACTAGGACTACGCCTGGAATTTGTACTTTAAACATGTAGAAGCAGTGTTGTTAGTAATTGGAATAGGCTTGACTGTGACACCGGGAGAACTAATCCCTGATAGCATAATTTCTTGGTCGGACCATGTTAATTTAGGAGGCAGCTCTCTACTATGTTGTAGACCCTCCACTGTGGGGCCTGTGACATGGATACAGAGCTCTTTTTATTTTATGAGCACTTATTGAATAAGATAATTTATTGAGCTCTTTTGCAGAATTTTGTCAGTTACCAGCATGTGCACTATTTTTGACAACCTCAAGCTATTCTTTCCAGTTGAAAACTCTGAGCTCTGATATTTTCATGCAGATTAGCCTTATCATATTAACCGCTTTGCACATTATTTGAAAATAATCTTGTGTTTCCATAGTCTTAAGCTCAGCTTAGTGGACATAATAGTTTCTCAAAGAAGATTTTTTTTTTTTGATTCATTGGTTCTTAGAGGTATCTGACATTACAGCCTATCATTTTCTGTACTTACACATTTCATACACAAGGCACAATAAAGCTCCTGAATCATGTCTGTTCATCTTCCTATTTTTTTAAGCCTTTGGTACCCACCAGTGAAGTAGCAAGAGGCAAACTTGCAGTGCTTCATGTCATGGGGCCTCTCTCACCCTGCAACACATTACTCCCCAAGTCTGATGAAAATTGAACACTAGTTTCTGGATTGTTTTTGGCTGGGTCGAGCTGCCTTAAGTGCGGATCTCATGTGTCATGTGGAGCTGGGGATTGAACCATGGTCCCCTGCGCCTGACTGGGTTTGCCCAACCAGACAACTTAAACAACTGAGCTAACTCCAAGTTCCCGAACACAGGTATCTGAAAAATACTTCCCATGATGCTTGCTCTCATGGCCATTGGTAATACAAGTGGCATTGGATACTTTATTTTACCTTTATTTTTTTGTATATTTTTTTGGGAAGGCTCTACAGGGAGTTCAGGATCTCACTACTAGATCAGACTCATAGTGTTCACAGCCTCCCATAAGCTGGGATTATAGGCGAGTGTCACCATGCTCATTCTGAATGAATATTTTAAATTTTGCTGCATTTCCCCTTGCTGCCCACCATTTTTGTAGAATGAATGTAGTCATGTCTGTTTCAGTGTCCAACACAGGTTTATTGTTTCAGTGATATCCCTTTGTTGTGGTCTGACGCTTCTGAAGATAGTGAGCTTGCTTCCTGGGACCTTATCTGCTGCATGAGCAGCATTAGTCAGAAAATAAAGAGCAACGAGCCATCATGTTGCAAGCAATTTCAGTCTCTTTGGCACGCCTCCTAGAACCATCTTTCAGCGAGGAATTTCTAACACATATTAAATTTGCATCTTGTAATAAATGAAAATGGAGACCTATGGATCAATACAAATAAGAGAAGAATGGACTCAAAATTGCTTTTATTGTTGAGCCTTACTGTATTCTGTGGTTCTGCATGTTTTTATTGATATTTGTCTCATCTTTATGGAGTTCTATCCTTTGATATCTGATGGCAAGAAAAAGAGTCAAAGGGAGATCTCTCCACTGTTGAGCCTTCAAGGTACCCTAACAGGTGCTAACCTGTTAGTCAGGTTGCCCATTGCTGGAGCAAAATACCCAACACACATAAGTTAGAGCAGAAAGGTTTGTTTTGCTTTGCAGTTTCAGTGGTTTCTGTCAGCTGGCTCTGAGCAGAAACATCGTGGGGGGAGGGTGCAGTAGAGCAAAACTGTTTAACTGATGGCATCCAGGACATGCAGAGAGCTGTATGGAGCGCACACACCAGGCTCATATCCCTCAGAGGTATGCCCACAGTGTCCTGTGTTCCCTCAGAGCCTTGTCCATAGTGCCCCATATCCTTCAGAGCCCCTCCCACAGTACCCCATATTCTTCAGAGCCCCTCCCACAATACCCCATATTCCTCAGAGGCCCTCCCACAATACCCCATATTCCTCAGAGGCATGCCCACCATACATCATAACCCTCAAAGGCTCACCCACAGTACCCTACATCCCCTGCCAGGGTGCACCTGCTGACATTATATTTAGCTGCAAATTCATCTGTGGGTTAATGGATTGATAAGGTTAGTGTGCCATGATTTAGTCACATTCCAAAAACTTCATCTCTGAACCTATGAGGCATTGTGGGACATTTTTTATTTAAAACATATCATGCTTCCCTCTTTTGCTAAAGGCTCATGTCAATTTCATTGTACAAAATGCATTTGGTTCACCTCCAGAAGTTACTAAAATCTCAACCATTTCGACATTTCTCAAAGGCATTAAATCTAAGTCTTTCGAAACTCCAAGTCAGGCTTTCTTGCCTAGATGCCCAATGATCTTCTTTACCAGTTCTAAGCATATAGCTACTAATTCCTGGGTGCTTTTCCTAAGAACTCATACCTGCGACTTTCCTTAGAGGTCTGTGCTTGAGTGCTGGAGCCTCTTAGGCAGGATCAGAGAGGTTTAGCCCTCTATAGTCTCCTGCACATAGCCTAAATCAATGCCTGCCTGAGCAGACCTATGAAAGCTGCCACTTGCCTCTCAAGTTCAGGTGACTCCAAACTGCAATAAATAATAGTGGCGCTGATCTGCTAAGCTTCTGAGGGAACGAAGCCCAAACTAGGACTTCCTTCTGCTTCGGTCCTCCCTTTCCCTGTATCTTTCACTTCTTCACTCAGTGTTTTGCTAATGTCTCTTCTCAAATCATCATGTACTATTTTGTTTTTGTTTCTGCTTTGAGAAATCTGAATTAAGAAAAATATGGTTTAGTTTGGCTTCAAACCGAAAGGGAACTTATTCAAATAAGTATTTAAAAAGACAGTTGTTAATATTTAATGACGAAATCCCAGAAATGGTTTCAGTATGTTTCATGGAGAACCCAGTTCCTTTGATTGATTTATTGATAACATACATGCGTGTGTGTGCATGCACCCCCCCCACACATGGCTGTGCCTAGCATCATTCTAATTCTAGAGGCTCACCAATGCCATTCATGTAGAGGGGTAAAGAGAAACTGCCTCTGCATGATAATGAGGAACAAAGGGAAAACTGATAAAGATGACTTAATACAGTGAACTGTCAACTCCTGTGAACCCTTTCTATTACAGTGTAGTTTTTCTGGCATCTGGGGTGATGGGTCACAGCCATTTTTCATGACTAATTTGGTGCATAAGATAGGGAATGTAGGACTGGAGGCAGCTGTTAGACTCAGGATAAAAACTACCATGCACTAAAGGTTTATTAAATTCACGACTAAGAGAATTCCTGAACCACCCGTGGCTTCTGCAGGTCTCAGAGGATTTTCATGGAGAAGACGAAAGGTCACAGAAGTCAATACTTCTTCACTCCAAATGTTGACCTAGAGATGATTCCTTGGACCTGAAAGTAATATTAATTCCCACCCCCCCTCTCCCTCTCTCTCTCTCTCTCTCTCTCTCTCTCTCTCTCTCTCTCTCTCTCTCTCCTTTTTTATATTTTATGGAAGGGTATACAGGATGTTCAGGGTCTTATCATTATTAGATTGTATACATAATCAATGTACATACATAATTGCAGTGGGTTATTGGTAGAACTAGCAATGTCAGAGGCTGTTGATTTAAGCCTTTTACAGCTCAACATTCTAATCTAGCTTTCTGTTTTATGCCTTGTGGTTAAACTTTTCTGCTGGGTGGTAGAGGGCAAGTTTAAGCAAGACCTGTATAACAAAACATGTAACTTTTGTATCTCCCAAGGTCAGTCAAATTTCCTCAGGATTTACTTTAAAATCATGTACAGTGCTTTGTAGAACTGTTGTCAGTGTAAGCCATCTGGATGACTCACGGCCATTGCTTTACCAGTTTGCTCTCTGTGAAAGCTGGAGAGAATGTTTTCTCTCTAGGTGACTCTCTTTTGGCACACTATATATCTTCAATCGGCTATCCTTGTAGCCCTTCTTTTTCTCTAAATTTTGGTCTTCTATCCAGAAGGAATGAGCTTTTGTAAGCACTGGAACTGGCTTGCTATTCCTCATTGCCCCCACCAAGCCTTCGTAATGTGGCTTATCCTGCAGCTACCACAGGTCCTCCATTCTGGTCTGGTGTGCCTTTCTGGTTCCTCAGGGCAGCAGAAACACCAATCCCACCTGCTGGGAGTCTGTGTGCCCACCCCTCTCTGCCTGGGCCATTAATCCTGGAAGTCACACCTCATGGGAAAACAATGTGACCAGAAAGTGCTGCCTGTGTGGATTCCACTGACTTCCTTCTGCAGGGGCATCACAGCTGGGCCTACGGGCAGAGGGCTATCCTCGAATTCCCTACACTCGGCTGAGGCTGCCTCGCTCTGTAGCCAGAAACTAACTTGCCTTTAATTTGAGTTATTCCCAGAGGGGCCTTAAGCGAGGTGGATTGGGATTGGGGTGCACAGTGCTATAGAGAACTGGAGCCTTTGAAAGAGGAGCTACTTATTTATTTAAAGAGAATATAAAGTGGTACTTTCCATAGAAGGGATGGAGTCTAATTTTACATAATACATAAAATAAAACCAAGACAAAGCAAAAGAAAATGTTAAACCTCAGATAAAGTTTTCATTATGTAAGTAAATAAAAAAATAAACCGTGAAATTCTATACCACTTCTAATTTTTTTCTTTTACCACTTTATATTCTCTTTAAATAAATAAGTAGCCCCTCTTTCAAAGGCTCCTTGATGAAGATAGCTTCTTTTCCTTATACCTATGTATTCTTCAAGCATAAAATTGTGGAAAGAAAAATCTTCATGTAATGATGATGTCATTTCCCTTACTCCACATTACTGATATTTTAAGGAATTTTTTGGGGGGTGGTACCTTTATGTATTATTTATTTATTATTTAATTAGGTACCAGGATTCACACTCATGACTTTGTTCTTGCCAAGCAGGTGCTGTGCCCCTGCGCTGTATCCCTGGCTATACTGTTTATTGTTAATGATTTTGATATATTTTATTTGATAATTTCTGCTTTCTAACTTTCCTCCTCTCTTTTCTTCTCCCCCTTTCCCTGTCTCTCTCCTTTCTTTTTCTATTTTGTTTTATTTTTTTGCGAGACTGGGGTTCTAACTCACGACCTTCCACTTGCCAAGCAGGCACTAGTGCCACGGAGCTATTTTCCTGGCCCCTCTTTCTCTACTATGAGCAAAAGACTGAAAGGGCTTTCCAGGGAGAAGGGCAAGCGGCCGTGTGCGCGGCCCGGTGCGGTCCTCTACTTCAGGACGTGTCCCGTGTGCAAGGTCATATTCATCCTTGCTTGCTTGGGGCAGCTGCAGTTTGTGCCTGCTGTCTCAGGAGAGTCATTGCTAGGTGACCTTTTAGACCTTTTCATTCCTTGCAGTGTGCTTTCTGGACCAGCTTGTGGTCATCTACTTATACTACAGCATGTGACCCCCGACGAGGGCTCTAGCCTGCTGTTTCACACTGAGCTCGGGCCTTGAGAAACTTGGGATAAAACTGTGACCCTCTGTTACACGATGTGCTGAGCACAGAATGGGAAAAAAATGATGTTTTGAAAGGGGGTCACCTAGGTTTTGCCGAGCAGAAATCCCGCATCCCGGGCACCAGAGTCCACAAACTCCGTTCGCCTTGCGCGCAGACTGAGTAGCTAATGGTGATTAAGGAAGCTGTGTTACGCACCACTGCCACATCCTCCAGATCTAATTAGGCTCGTAAATGTGGAGGTGGGGCGCAGTGGCTCTGCAGCGATGTTCTCTGTAGAAAGCACAGCCGCGTCTCTGTCTCGGACTTTAAGCATGCTCACTGCACGTGCGTCACAAAGGTAAGAAAGCTGGTCCTCTCGCCAGCACCCACGGCGTCCTGGGGGCTGGCTGTGGAAGAGTCTGGCCGTCTGTGCAGATCTGCACCTTTGCTCAGAGCCTCTAGAAAGGAGACTGGAGGCAACTTGGGTAGAGAAATACCGGTGTTCGCCCATCCAGGGCATGCAGCGCTGACTCTGGGGGCGTCTGCTGTTGTCGCCTATCCCTCTGCACATCCTCCCCTTCTCTCCGCTTCCCTCTCTTTCCACCTGTCACTTCTTTTTTTTTTTTGAGATATTTATTTTTTTACTCTTTATTTTTATCACAGAATACCACCAATTGTGACTATAGTATCCTAGAAACATTTTCTAAAATAGCAAATTAAAGAAAACTGGTACTTAAAGTATTTCAGAAGAAATTTTAACTCACATTATTTCACTTTCCATTATGTAATTATAAAAATTTGGATACATTAAAGTGTATTCATGTTTTTAAGTAGAAGTCACATATGCAAATACACATACAGAACATATGAGTAGCTATGAGTTATCTCTTACATCATTTTGAAACATTAATCTTATAAACATTATTATCTATTAATGATTTGTTTTTATCTATTTTAAGTTCCTTTACTTTGTTTTTTTACTTTTAATAAGAAATAACAATGTGACAGTTTCAAAACACATTAGTAATACATTCCTAATAATTAATACAATGCACACTGTTGTCCTCATAGTAGTTATTCAGAGCACAGGATGCAGACATTGTAATTTTTCTAATCATTATTGATACAAAATTTCTTCTCATTGAACTTTGAGAAAGTAGTTGTGTAGATAGTCCATTATTCCATAATTATAGTGGGTCATTGGCAGAACTAGCAATGTTGGAAGCTGTTGATTTAAGTATTTTACAGCTCAACATGCTAATCTAGCTTTACTTTTCATACCTTGTGGTTGAACTCTTCTGCTTAAGAGGGTGGTTAAGGGCAAGTTAAAAGAAGACCTGCATAATAGGACATGTAGTTTTTGTGTCTTCCAAAGTCAGTCAAATCCCCTCAGGATTTACCTTGAAACCATGTACGTGCTTTATAGAGCTGTTGTCAGTCACGGTCATTGCTGGATGAGTCACGGTCATTGCTTGACTAGCTTGCTCTCTGTGAAAGCATGAGAGAATGTTTTCTCTCTAGGTGACTCTCCTTAGGCACACTATGCACCATCAATCCCTTTCCCATAATCTCCCTGAATAGAAAATTTGGGATACCACTGAGTTGTAGGATGTTGCATTACAGGTTCTCTTATGCCCTGAGTCCTCATTGACCTTGAAGGGCTAGGATCAAAACATTGGCTACCCTGGTATCACTTCTTTTTCTCTAATTTTTGGTCTGTAAACTTCCATTCTCCAGAACACAAGCTTAGTGATACTATTACTTTATAAGATAGGTACTTGAGCTTAGCATTACTGTTTCTCTGAACATTAAATGTCTTAGACAACTTGGAATCAGTATTTTCCATTAGTCACTTTTTTATGAATAGTCATAAGTTATTATCCAAATAACCCCATGTATACCTCTTCCTTCAGTGTTTAAAGGCAAGGAGTATTATCCTGCAGGATGTGAACTGAGCCAGAGGGGAGCGCAGGTACAGCTGGGATGTTTTCTGCTCCTGCTGCTGACAAGAATCTCTGATTATTATGTGCTACTGTATGTCATTGTATTGGTCGGGATTTTACTTAGAGAAACAGAATAGATATAATATAAGGAGTGGATATTAGCACAAAATATACAATCTACAAAGAATTATAAGATTGGCTTACAGTAGTCAGCCACAGAGTCAGATGAGGAAGTGTGCACAGGGCGTCTGCACGCTCTGGACTGAAGAATTCAGTCCTGAAGTCTGGACTTGACTGCAGCACCCTGTGTAACTCTCTACCCATTGGCTGATGGGTCTGTGATGGAAGACTGAAGTGTCTGTAATGGACACTGAAAAGTCTGTGAGGGATGGCGAAAGATCCAAGCTGGAGGCCGGAGAGTCTGCGCTGCAAGTCATATGATGAAGTCCAGTCTGAATGCGAAGACTGAAGCTTCGCTGATGAAGTGAAGTGTTGACTCCTTCTTCAGCCCTTTCTTTCTTTCTTTCTTTCTTTCTTTCTTTCTTTCTTTCTTTCTTTCTTTCTTTCTTTCTTTCTTTCTTTATTGGATCCCTTTATTTATTTTTCTGGAACTGGGGATTGAACTCAGGTCCTTGTGTTTGCCAGGCAAGCACTTATTCTACTGAGCTATCTCCCCGGCCCCCTCTTCAGCCCTTTAAAAAGTCTTTTTTTCTTTTTTTTTTTCTGTCTTTTTGAGACAGGGTCTCACTATGCAGTCCAGGTTGGCCTTGAGCTCACTTTTGTAGCCCAAGCTAGTCTCAAACTTGCACTGATCCTCCTGTCTCAGCCTCCCAAGTGCTGGGATTACAGGCTAGCACCACCATGCCCAGCTCTCTTTAAAAAGTCTTTTTGTGCTCAGTCATTCTGACGTGGGCCCATTGCACCCTAGGTTGGAACTAATCATACCCCAGGATGGGCCCTTGATCCCATTCTAGGGAGAAAGCCAATCATATCCTAGGCAGGCCCTGGTCATGCTCCAGGGAGGAACCAATTGTACTCCAGAGTGGAGCTCCCACCAACAGGGAACCGGGCGGCTGAGTCATTCATCCAAGTTAACACACTGTATTAACCACTACAGTCATGAAGGAGAGGACCACGGGCTAAAAACATGGCACTGGGGTGACCGTGGCGTGGCTCATCTCACTGTCACACTGCAGAAGCTGACTCATGTCTGGGGCCAGTGATGCCTTAGGACAGCATTGTGACCGCATGGTCCCAGCAGGCTGTGGGTTGACCAACTTAAAGCTTATATCGATGTAAGGTCATTAAGTATTTTCTTTGTGGTATATGTGCTCAGTATTCAATGTAAAGTTCAGGGTCAAAAGGTGCTATTTAGCAAAGCAATGTTACACCTGTACTGAAAAATTATTCCCCTTTGTCATTAACTTCAGTACTCTTCTTTAGGACCTTAATTTGGACTCAGAGCTTCCCCATCAGCTATATAAATGGAATTAATGACTTGATTCCAGTAGAGAACATAAAGCACTTAAGCGACTCTTTCTGCCAGATGACACATTATTACTAGCAAGAGGTGGGAATATTAGCATTTATATTGGCCTTCACTTGCAGAGACCACACTCATGACTCATTTGCCCACATATTATAACCCTAATGATCATTCCATGCTCCCTTTTTTGTCATGTTTGTGCCAATGGAAAATGTGTAATACTAAGGACAAAAATTGGCCAAAGAAGCCTACAAGCACCCTTCCTATAAGATACATAGGATGTGAGCTTCCTACTCAAGAACCTGACTCAAGTTGCCTGACCCAGGGCTTCTATAGGTGTGCTTGGGTTTGGAAGTTATATACCATCGTCTCTTGGTAGAGAGTTTATTTGCATGCCTTTCTAACTTCCTAAGGAGTCTTCCATATGAAGTATTTCCCTGTTGGGTAGCAGGACAGTAGTAGAACTGGAGTGGCAGTAACCTTACTTTTTTTAAAAAATAGTATTTTATTCATTTATTTATTTGGTTCAGAGTCTCATCAGACAACTTCGACTTGTAGTGATGCTCCTGTTTTAGCTTTCCCAGCTCTGGGATTACAGATGTGCACCACCATGACTGGTTTCTTTGGCCAGTCTGGTGTGCCTGTGTGCCATACAGTACCAAGGATTAAACCTGGGTCCTTACGCTTGCCAGGCAGGTGCTTAGACCACTTAACTCTCTCCCTAGTCCAGTGACCTTAATTTTTAACTAGAACTTCAAAATACTTTTTGTCTCCTCTACTTGCATAGACTACTACTACAATGACTAGGCTTATTGAGTTTTTAAAGCTGCTTGAACTTTAATTGACCATCACGGCCAGCCTAATTTGATGTGATGAAGATGGATACTGGTTTGCGAGTGTGCCCACACTTTCCATTGTATGTCATTTCTAGGATCTCAGTTTCCTGCCTAACAGGTTAAGGGTTGATCATGACAACAATGACAAAAATTAAATTATTATTAAACATCAAACATGACTGAAAATTCATCATCACATTTGCTTCTCACAGTAGTGCTGTGAAGTAGAACCTATTATCATTCCTATTCTACAGAGAATGGAGCTGAGACACAGAATGTGAGTTATCCACTTTGCTTTCTAGTTTGCTTTCAGCACAGCCTTGCAATACAGGTGTTTGTGTTTGCTAATAGCTGTACTCTACCTTGAATCCATTGAATCTTACATGCTGTGAAGAGTTTTGTGACCATTTACATATACAGCTACGTGTAATTTAGCTTATTGTGCAAGGATTTGTGAGCGTCTGTGAATTCCACCACCCTCATACTCAGTATTGATGTGTTTATGCCTATTTGACTTAAGCAGTAACATATTTACCGAGAACTTCTTTAGGTGATCAGTTTTCTTTTTACCATTAACAGGTTTAGTATTTGTGTGGCCTAATCTTTATTTTTTATAGGTGATGAAATAAAGCCTAAAAATAACTTGCTACAGCTCCCTCAACTATTACATTCCCAAGGTAGAATGCAACCCTTTCATATTTCAACATGCGGGCCTATAAGTTTCTGTCTTGTACCATACTTGTCAGCAACAAAGAATTTAGCACTTCCTCTGTGTAGTTGTTACTGTTTTTTATAGTTGAGATAAACATTTGAGATCAGTGTCCCAATGGGGCTCTCTACCCCAGGGTAACCATCTCTTCCTCTTCAGATTTGATGTCGTTGGGAACATAATAGCAATTCTGGGGTGCTGTTCTCTGCCCACACTTCCACTGTAATTTTACTACCCAACTCACATCTCCATTGGCTTCCAGGAAAAAAGGCTTCATCTTCTCTGAACTCAAGACCCCTAAGTTTTATTTGATGCTAGGGAGCATCAACTACCTGATATGAATGCTGAAACCCTGGACTCTGTTGGAGGTAAAGGCAATAATATGTCCTACAGTTTATTCCGGAAATTGCTTTGCCTGAAGAATTTGATAAAAATAAAAATAGCATTGGCCTGGCTCCACTCTGTGCTCCTCCACTAACTCTCTTACCTCTGCCCCTGACCAAAGCAGCACTAGACTGTTAGAAAATATGGTGTCTTCTGTTTGCTAAGCATGAGACCTGGTGCATTAAATTCCTTTTTCTTTCTTTCTTTCTTTCTTTCTTTCTTTCTTTCTTTCTTTCTTTCTTTCTTTCTTTCTTTCTTCTTTGTGGTACGGGGAATGGAACTCTGAACTTTGTACTTGCCACGAAGGTGCTTATGCTGCTGAGCTATCTCCCCAACCCCTTAAATTTCTTAAAGAAGAAAAAGCCCTCAAGATCCAGATTGCTATGTTTTTGGTAGATTTAAACAAATGAACTCCCTTTACTCTCCATTTGTCTTTCTCCTTTTAAGTCAGGTCACTTTGTTCAACAGTTACCAAGAGTAGATGACATGGTAACAATAAAGGTAGTCAAAACGAATTCTGAATAATCGTGTCCTCTCTGTCTCCAAGGCTATGTGGCATGACCAAGTTCTCATAGCTATGTGTGTACACATAGAATCTTGTCTTTCTGAATATTCCTAGCATGTCCTTCTTTGCCTTTCTGAGTGTAGAAAAGAAATGGAGCTTTTGTGCATACCAGATGGCTATTTAACAAACTCTTAGGTACTTTGGGGGCAAGCTCACTGTACCCCTTAAACTTACAGTGGTAAGTTAATGTAATGATGCAAATGACATGTTAGGTTAAAGACATAGGCAATCAATTTGGGCAAAACTAATTTCTCGCACAAGGGCCATCTGACATTGAACCAGTCATCTTACCACTGTAGACATCAGCTCATACACTTACAAAAGAGTTGTGGTAGCAAAATTATATCCATCTCACAAAACTGCTATGAGGATCATGAATAGCACTTACTATTTCACTTGACACATGGTGTGTATCTGGAATTGTAGTTATTGCAATTCCACTACTGTCTTTATTAGTAACAATATTGAACTAAAATTGTTACAAAAAAAGTTCTAGGTGCAGGATATCGAGGTGATATTTCCCCCAAGTGCTGGAGTGGATATAGCCATGGAAATCCAGATGAGTTGCCAAGGGGGAATTTTATCCATCTAGTTGCCCTTACTGAGCAGTTGACCCCTACGTCAGCTCAGTTATCCTTCCTTTGCAGAAGTACTGCCTGGCTGAGGTGTTCCAGATCAGCCAGCTCTTTAGCACTTTCTTCAAACAACAGCTAATCCTGAGAAAATTAAAGGATGCCTTTGACATCTACCATTTTAGTGTAATAAAACTTAATAAGAAATACCTGAACAGGCTAATGGTGCCAAGACCTTTCTCGTGGAGCGAGCTCATTTTCTCCAAATGTGTAATTGCTCTCTTAAAATAAGATGAATGTCTTTTTGTACATCTAAAGCCTCGTGCCACAATTAATCCAAGCAGCCAGACATGGCATTTCAAGTGCTAACCTGCCAAATGCAGGTTCCAGGTGAAGATTTCGCAGCAGGAAGTATGGGCAACTGCAAAGTCTGTGGCTCACTGAGCCCACATCCTTGCCTCCTCGTCACACGGAGGATCTCATTAGGAATGACAGCTATGAGGAAACGATCCTTTTCAGTAAGTGGTCCTGAAACTAGATCCTCATCCCTCACAAGTTATATAAATCAAGAAAAATGGATTAAAGGCCTAAGTGTAAGTCTTGAAATTATGAAAGTACTAGAAGAAAAAAATAGGGAGATTTTTAGGATATTGGAATGAGCTCAATTATTTTTGCACAAGACCCTAGAGCACAGAAAACAAAAGCAGAAATAGACAAAAATTACATCAAACTAAGAAACTTCTATACATCTAAAAAGGACAAGCATGAGGGTGAAGATAACCTACAGGATGGGAGAACCTATTTATAAAAGATGGAACTAGCAAAGACTTAATATCCAAAGTATATAACAACTTAAAAAATAGAAGAAACACAAAACAAATATCTATCAAAAAATGGCAATAAATGTAAGTAGACATTTCTCAAAGAAGGCATGGCCAACAAGCATATGAAAAATTCTCAGCATTATTAATCAGGAAAATGCAAATCAGAACCATAGTGAGGGTCTGGGAATATAGTTTGATGGTGTACTTGGTGGTGCCTGGCAAGAGTAAGGTTATGAATTCAGTGCCAGGAACCACAAAAGTTCCTCCCCAAATGAAAAAAGAAAATCAATACAACAAACAAAAATATCAGCTGTCAGTGCACTAGAGTAAGAATAGTGATTATCAAAAAGACAGGCCAGGCCATGGAGGCACACGCCTGTAGTCCCAGTGCTTGGGAGGCTGAGGCAGGAGGATTGGTGCGAGTTTGAAATCAAACTTGGCTATAAAAAGTGAGCTCAAAGCCCGCCTGAACTGCATAGTGAGACCCTGTCTCAAGAAGAAGAAGGAGGAGAAGGAAGAGAAGAGGAAGAAAAAGAAGAGGAAGAAGAAGAGGAGAAGGAATAGGAGGAGGAGGAAGAAGAAGAGGAGGAAGAGGAGGAGAAGGGGAAGGAAAGAGGAGAGGAAGAAGAGGAGGAGGAGGAGGAGGAAGAAGAAGAAGCAGAAGCAGAAGCAGAAGCAGAAGCAGAAGCAGAAGAAGCAGAAGGAGAAGGAGAAGGAGAAGGAGAAGGAGAAGGAGAAGAGAAAAAAGACAAAATGTCACAGGCCCTGGAAAGTATATGGAGAAAAAGGAAACTTTATGCATTGTTGGTTAGAATGAAAGTGGTACAGCCATTATCCAAAAGAATATGGAGGGCCTTCTAAAATATCAAAGGGGAATACCATATATGTGATTAAGTTATCCCACTGCTGGGTATGCAGCCAATGAAATGAAATTGATGTGTCAGTGGGGAACACAATGAATAAATATTTGTCTTTTCCCACTTATTGCAACACTACTCACAGTAGACATGAAAGAGAAACAAGCTAAGTATGCATATGCTGATAAGATGATAAAGAAAACATAGTGTAGGGATATAGTTCAGCAGCATAGCTCCTTTCCGGCAAGTGTGAGGTCATGAGTTCGATTCCCAGTGTAAAACAAACAAAACATAACAAAAGAAAAGAAGTTCTATATACACAATGATATATGATTCTTCCATAAGAAGAATGAAATCCTGTCACTTGTTTTCCTCTGAATAGAGCTGGTAAACAGGTGTTAAGTAAAATATGTTAGGTGCAGAAAGACAAGCACCACGTGATCTCATTCGTCGATGGCATCTGAAAACACTTAAATGATAAGAGGGTTGTAAGTGCCATGGTGGCTTCCAGAGGCTGAGGAGCATGGGAGGAGGGATGAATGCAGAAGGTGGACTGCTGGGCATGAAAGGACAGTTGAGATGGGAATGAGGAGTGTGCTGTTGTGCCAGAGTGACTATCGATAACAGCATGTATCCTATATTTCTGAAGAATTGTGAATGCTTTGTCCTAAGAAAGTGATCCATATTTGAAGGGATAGGAATTTAAACATCACTTGATGTATACAAGTATTGAACATAACATATGCCTTAGTTAATTTTTACTCATTGCTGGGACAAATACCGGACACCAAAAATGAAGAAAGGGAAGATTTAGCTCACAATTACTGGAGGTTTCAATTCATATTCGGCTGGCCCAAGGCTGAGTGGAACAGAACAGAGAGCATCCAGTTCACGGTGGTGGAACAGCAACAATGATGACAGAGGCAACCAATTAACCAGGGCAGCAGAAAGCAACAGCGAAAGTCTGTCTCTCTGTCCCTTTGTCTCTCTGTTTCTCTTTATATTACATTCAGACTCTCTGTCTCAGCCTGTCCACCTTAGGCCACACCCATAATCCCAGCCGTATTTAGACCGATAATCACATCAGTACTAAAACACGTAATCCCAGTGGATCATGAGTCAAGTCTCAAACTCTAGAAGTCCCCGCCTCATGATTGCATGAGGCTTTGGGGGGACAGCTAGATATAAACCATAACAACATATTATTCCATTAATATGCACAATTTTATAATTTTATATGTAAATTAAAGATAAATGTAATTTAAGTTGTTTATTTTTTTATTTTTATTTTTATTTTTTTTTGAGACAGGGTCTCACTGTGCACTATGCAGTTCAGGCTGACCTTGAATTCACTTTTGTAACCCAGGCTGGTCTCGAACTTCCACCGATCCTCCTGCCTCAGCCTCCCAAGTGCTGGGATTACAGGGGTGCGCCACCACTCCCAGCTTTTAAGTTGTTTAAAAAGGAATGAATAGGGAAGGTGACTGATGTACTCAGGCTTTAGAGAAAAATTAGTTTAATACAGATCATATAATTCATAGGATTGTATTCATTCAAAGAATGAATGTATGGGGTATCTTTCTACATACTAGAGACCCAAAGAACCCAGCTCAGGGCCTGGATTCCACAGTAATGTCCTGCACAAGTCCAGCTGAAGACTGAACCAAAAGAACAAATAGGGAATGCGATTGCTGCAGTCATGGTAATGTCCTGGATGAGTTCAACAGGAGGCTTAGAGACCATGACTATGCTTTATGAAAGCCTGTATCAAGGACATGACTTGGAAGACCCAAAGGCTAGTGGTGGAAGCTAGAAAGTCTATGCCAGGAGGTTGGAGCATCCATGCCAGTAGGCTGAGGGATCTGCACTGAAGCCAAGAAATGACACTCAAGGTAAAGGACCAGAGCTCCTTCCAAAGGAATGGCAGCCATCCTCAGTGACAGAAAGGACCCACACTTCTCTGATGATGAGAATAGCCAATTTCACATCAGGAAAGCCAGCACGACCAGCTTCTCCAGGAGAATCAACAGTGCCAGCCCCTGCCCACCCAGCTCTGCTTTATGCTGTTGGCAACAATCTTCAGGTCAGCCTTGCGTATGCAGCACCGCCGGCCCCTTCACTTCAGATAGGTGTTTCAAGTTGAGTCTCTAAGTTTGCCGCAGTGAACTTAGCGTACTTGCTGCTGCTGGAAGATCTGGGGAGAGGCAAGATTATTTAGTGGTTATACATTTAAGCACTATACCTACAGCCCTAGATGAGATGTAGAATTGTAAAAGCTTTAAATGCTATTGCTGCTGCAAAAGCACATTCTCCTAATACAGTTTGCGGAATCACTTAAAGATACAACTTTTTCATCACTGAGAAGCCACTAGAAGTTATGAAGCACCTGGCATGTTCAGTAATTTCCCTAGATTTTTCCTTGGATCAGGTTGAACTGAGAAATTTTCCTCCCTAAAAATCTTATTACTTTTCAACAAGTATATAACTAGAACTTCCATCCAATGATTGACAGTAATAGCATTGGTTACAATACATAATAAAATACTGCTGAATGCGTCAATACTCATTATTTTGTTAGGTGTCCCCCAGAAACTGCTGAGCAGGCATAGTGTTTCCAGTGCGTAGTATGATCTGTAAATGTGCTGCAACTGATTCTGTGGGTACCGATGTGGGCGAGCATGTTTTATGTGCAGATTATAAGTCTCTCTCAGGAGTCACTGAGGCCCATGATCCATTGGCTTGGACTGGCAATCTCCATTTTTAACGAGCTTTCTTGGTGATTATCCTGATTACTTGTGATGATAGAGGCGTGGCGGTGCTGCTTTTGCTGTGCAGGGGGCTGATTCATTTGCTGGAGCTCTGGCCTCTGATTTGTCTTTGCTGACTTCCACCCAAAAGATGTAGAATCATTTGTCTCACGGTTCATTTTCAGAGCAAACTGGGCATGCTTAAGTGCTCTCTTTTCCTTTCTCTGAGTGAGCCAGAGCCTTCAGAGAGCAGGCTATGATGCCATGTGCCTTCCCTCAGCAGGTGGTGGCGCCTGCATTGCACCCCCTCTACCCTAGTCCATTCTGGCTAGAGAAAAAAAAAAAAAACTTATTTATTTGTTGCTTTTCAGTGATAAAGTAAAATAAGACACATTTTTAATCTTGTAGGATGGTAAATTCTCTTCCTCTGTCCTTTTTACCTACTCTTTAAATATTTTGCTGCCTCTTTATAGTTAATTACATTTTCTACCAGACATAACTACATACTTCAAGCATGAAGAATGCTTGCTTTTGTTGCCGAAGCATACTTTCCAAGCAATATTGATTAATTTATGCTATGTAATCATTATAGACTCCCTGGATTTTGACATAGTCTATAAACAACTGCTTTTCAAATATTTATAACTTTCTTTCCAAAATCTGCAGATAGGAGGGATCATCGCCACCTTTGAGTATAAGCAACCTTTATAATTCTACATATGTGTAATGCCTGAGGATTTTAAAGATGATTCCAGAGGATGTGGCCTCATGTTGGCATAGAGCTGGTGTGGCAGTTGTGCACAGTTTGTGCACGTGTGCTTGGCAGCATGCGTCGGGCTGATATCAGCTTGCTGTACATTGGAGCTTTGTTGGCCCGGGTTACTACTTGTCTTGTTCCCATGAAGTCATGCTCTGCACACATCTGGAGAGGGAATGTTTTGTGTAAGCAGCACAGAGGCTTTGTGTAGACCAGCTTGCACTACAACTGAGGTCTCAGGATAAGGCAGCTGTAATGACTTCTTTCTTGCTTTCCAGATGCTTTTTGGAAGGAACAAAGCCTTACGTTATGGACTAATCTGTAGAAGGCCAGGTGAACAGATCTGTCCATCTGTTTAGCAAACTTGGCAGATGTTGAAGTTGGTTCCTGTTATAGTTTGTGTCTAGCTGTCCCTGCAAGGCTCATGCAGTCTTGGGTGACTTCTAGGGTTTGTGATTAATTCATGATCCAGTGCTGGATTTATGGGTGTGAGTGCTGCTGTGATTACGGGGGTGAGTGATACACCCACGGATATCATGAATGCTGTATGAGGAAGGGAGCGAGGCTTGCTGTCTTACACTGTTCCCTTTCTTTTACTCTTGCTTTTTACTGCCACCATGAACTGCTGCCATCCACCATGTGTGTGCCATTCTGCTTTGGAGCCAACAGAGCAGAGACTGAAACTTCCACAAACTGTGAGCTAAATAAACCCTTCCTTCCTTCATTTCGGGCGTCGGATATTTTTTTCCCAGCAACAAGATAAAAGTAGCTGAGACATTTCCCAAAGGAACCAGTTTAGTTTTAGCTCTCTCTATGGTTCCTCTGTGCTCTCCTGACATAACATACAAATGTTCTGCCACCTGCATTCTGTGTATCTTCGTTTCACTGCTGTCATCCGTTCCAATGTCCACACAATGCGCCTCATGCGCTAAGATTTTGGTCATCATCTTGTGACATAGAATTTCTCTTATTCCTAGAATACAGAATAATCCATGGCATGCAATTCTCTCTTCCTTACCTTACCTTTCCATTCTTTGAGTACATAGCATATTTTGGCATTAGAACACATCATAATGAAGTACTCACACTCTAAAGCTGGTTGGGCTAGAAAGCTGACTCTATGTCTTAAATGCTTCTTAATTACACTGTACCTAATTTTTTATTTGTGCACAGTAAAGTAATAATGTCTATTAGGGGTTTTATGAAAGGCAATGCACTAGTAGCTATTTTCAGAGGAAAACCTACGAAGTAGTTATTTTTGTCCTTTATCTGATTTGCTTTGTCAACTGTATTGTAAATGGTTGGAAGAGGAAATTACATCAATGTTTCTTTACATCCAAAGAGGGCTTTTATGCATAGAAAGCAATTATACATAGGTTTTACTTTTGAGTAGAGAAACATTAAATTCAGAGAAGCTGTAGCTCAGTGGCAGTAGATTTGTCAGTAGGACATGGATCTCCTTATTCCAGCTCTATACCTGCGTCTTCTCCCATTTTTCTGTTAATCACATTGTTTTTCATAGTAAAATACTAGTATTATTGATATTTATAGTAAAGGTGTTTTTATATTTCCTATCACACTTCATTTTCCTTCTTTTATTTCTCAGAGACTTTTCTTCCAGGCTATGAACATGGTTCTGTGCTTTGGTTTTGACCTTATAAGAGGTTGCAAAATGTAGTGTTCAATCAATAGTATACTAATTGGCTATAAACAAGACCATTACCCACTTTTGCCATTTTGTTAGAACAGTTTATTGGACCTTCACAGCCACCAGCTGAATACATTGGTTTACACAAACAGTGAATCTAATTTCCTCCAGAAACTCCTTTGTGGGAGAAATTGCAGGGGACAGGAAGGAGAAAGCTTTGGGTGGAACTTCAAAGAATCAGCTTGGGTTCAATGAACTGTTTTTGCTAGATGAACATGGAAAATGCCTTTATGTTACCAAGTGAAAATAATATATTTTATATCTAATTGAAAGAGCAAACACAATAAAAACAAACAAGCAAGCAAACAAGCAAAAACAAACAAACAAACAAAAAACCGAACTTTGGGCCAGGAGATAGCTCAGTAGAATAAGTGCTTGCAGGGAAGCACAGTGTCCTGAGATCAATCCCTTGTACTGGCAATAAATAAGTAAATAAATAAAATAATACATAAATAAATAAACAAACAAAAATACAGACTTCACACTGCAGCTGAGTTCAGTCACAGTCAGCAAGAACGGAGTTTCCCACTTTTCTCCCTTAAATCCTTCAAAAATATCATCTTTAAGAGTTTAAGTATTGTCGGGCATGGTGGCACACACGTGTAATCCCAGCACTCTGGAGGCTGAGGCAGGAGGTTCAGTGCGAGCTTGAGACCAGCCTGGGCTACAAAAGTGAGCTCAAGGCCAGCCTGAACTGCACAGAGAGACCCTGCTTAAAACAACAACAACAACAACAACAACAACAACAACAACAACAAACAAACAAACAAAAAAAAAACAACAAAAAAAAAAGAATTTAAGTATTAATCTTGAAGGAAAAATTTTCATAATTTTTCTTATTTCTAATCTTTGCCCAGTAAATATGCATGCTTCTTAAGTAAAAACCATCAAAAATTAAAATAAAATTATATTTGTTGCATTTCGCTGACTTAGAACTGTGTAATTTAGGTTCATTATCTCATCCACTTGTGGCAAGCTAGGGAAGCTTTCAAAATTTTACTTTTCCACTCTGAAGGGAGTGAAAAGCAGTAAACATTTCATGAGAAAGGGCTGTTAACATATTCTACAGATGTGAGAAAACTGTAATTATTAAATGCAAGAAAGCTTTTATATAAATATGGAAAAAGAAATTTGCCTTTTCAAAACAAAGGGTGGTTTCTGTCACTTTGGGAGCATTTGCTACATCCTAAAGCTAAATGAACCCATGCAAAAATCTTCATAAAGAGTTCAACAAATAAGGTGTTCTTGGTGGAATATATTACCATGAGTGACTCCGATTCTAGTTGTTGTGACTTTAAAATATGCTTCAGAATTGTGACTTTTCACAAAGTCAAAGTGATCATGATTTCAGTTAATGCAAATATGAAGCTAACTTATAATTGTTTTTGCAGTTTAGCTGACAAGTCTCAGATTTGTAAATCTAGGGTAAATCACAAACATCTGTTGTCTCACTGAAAAAATTTTACTTCCTGTAAATCTTTTGAACTTCCTTTTCAAAAATATTTTTTGAGAGTTCTTTATGCAGTGGAGGAAAGGTGAAGTAATTATTTTACAGGACGGAACTACTGCTGTATTTTAAAAACACTTGAGGTCTTTCTTTCACATATTATCTCAATGCTTTGGGAAATTTTATTAGTGTATTATTCAGTGCATGCCCCACAACGAATCAGTGACCTTGACACATTTGACCTGCTTGGTTTGGGGCTGTTGGTTTATATTACGTAAAAAATGCTAAATCTCATCTTCCCAAGATGATATACCCAAATTTGATTCTTAAGACTATACACAGAATTGTCTTATAAATTGCACAGAGTAGAAGAAAAGGAATCTTTAATTATTAGTGGAATGAGTTATTTTCTTAGTTACTCTTCTCTCATGCTGGGACAAAAACCTGACATTCAAAATTAGGGAAAGAAAGGTTATTTAGCTCACAATTACTGGAGGTTTCAGTTCATTCTCAGCTGGCTCCAAGGTAGAGTGGCATGTGGTAGAAAACAACCTCTGTGGTGGCAGACAAAGAGCAAGAGTGAAAGAAGCAGTAGCAGCAGCTGAAATTCAAATCACCTGCTCCAGAGGACGTGCAACACCCACACTCACAATAGTAAATCACAAATTCCAGATGCTACCCCATGACTACATGAAGCTTTGGGGGGTCATCTATACACAAACCATAACATTCTGCTCCTGGACCCCCAAAGACTCATGAACATCTCTTCATGCAAAAGACATTTTAGTCCATCTCTAAGGGTTGCCAAAGTCCCAACAGTTTCAGCATTGCTGAAAAGTCCAAGTCCCAAGTCTCTGTGAACCCCTGTACAAATGAAAAGTTAAACACATCCAACATTCAAAGTTAGAAAACAAACATTACGATTCCAAAAGGTACACACAGCAGGATACTAAGCACTGGGAAAACTCAAGTCCAAAATCCAGCAGGGCAAACATTAAATCCTGTAAATCCTTGTGGAACATCCGAAGCAATCTGTGGCAAATTCTAAGCTCCATGTGGCTCTGCCCCTATGGCACTCATGGTGGTAGCTCCCATGGCTTCTCTCTTAGGCTGGCTTTGCTCCCCCTTTGAAATTTTCCTTAGATGATCCATGTTCCAGGCTTTTCCAAATTTCTGGGCTTTTCACTGAATAAGATTCTCACTCACAGCTTTACACACTGTCCTCTCAGGAGCACACTGCCTGGCCTCCCAGACCTTCTTCTAAAATAGAGGTGGAAGCCTTCTTAACCTCAGAACTACTGCATTCTTAATGCACCTAAGACCACGCCATGTGGATGATGCCAAAGTCTGTGGCAAGGAGGAGCAATACAGGTTTTTCTTTCTCTTGGTTGTAGGGGTCAGGTGCATGTTTTGCTGAACACTCTGACCCTGATTCTGAGGAATAAATTCTCCATGAGAGCATCATTCTGGAACCTGTTGCAGCTGCCATTCTGGAACAAGGGAAATAGCAGCTTTTCCCTCAAGGCAAGTCCCTGAACTTTGCAATTTTGAGGTTGCAAAGGGTGAAGACCTGCCACCTCCTGTGACACCATAAGGCCATCTTTTCCACTCTCTAGTTCCTTCTCAGCAATTGTTCCTTCTCAGCTGCAGTTGGCAGCTTTATTGGTTCTTCCTTTGTGGCCAAGCTCACATTTTAAGTCCTCCTGCTGGGCTCCTTGCTCTTGATTCTCAATATAAATCTGGCTAAAAGCTCTCACTAACAGTCATGCCATTTCTCCAATATTTGGCTGCTTTGAAATATCTTTTGAAAGATTCATTAGTCCGCCAAACTTAAACTTGATCTCAGGCAAAGTCTCTGGACACAGGCAAAATGCAGACAACTTTCCTGCCAAGTCAAAACACAAATGATCTGGAGTCCAACAACCAATGTAGTCCTTCTTCCCAGCAGAAACCTCCCCAACCTGATCTTTTCAGGCAGGCTTTCTATCAACTTTCTGTCCTCCTGAGCTCTGACCAGAATCTCCCCTACTGAACAGCCAAAGTTTTCCCAGCTCTTTACAAGTAGAGGACCCCTACAAACCTTCCCTGTCTCTTCCCATAAGCCATTCTTTAAAACTAGTCATCCACATGGTCAGGTTAGTCACAGCAACACTCCCACTGTTGGTACCAAATTCTGTCTCAATTACTCTTGCTCTTTGCTGTACCATGAAACTTTGTTTTCTTCCATGAGCCACTGTACCTCAGAGCCAGCTGAGTATGGACTGAAACCTCCAGTAAGTGTGAGCTAACTAAACCTTTCTTTCCCTCATTTTGTGTGTCAGGTTTTTGTCCTAGCAGCAAGAGAATAACTGAGATGGTTATTATTATTTATTTAAAGACCTTAAAATTTGGAAAAGTGAGGTGAGCTATAGTCATAAAATAATGAAAGAAGGTCAAGAAACGCAATACATAAATTAAGCTGCAAAGAGCTTGGAAGCAGCTTAGTGGAATATATGATAATTGGAGAAAGATTATTGACTCAGAGAGCCATGCTTTATGGGATTACTAGGAACATAAAAGGATGCTTCATGAAAACAGATATTTGAAACAGAGATTTTCGGTATGAACATACAAAAATGAAGTTGTTGGCTATCAATACGATATGTGTTTTTTTTAACTTTGCTTTTTAAGGTTGTAGATTCACTTATGTGCAATTAATTAGGCCTTCCTTTGTTTAAAAATTTAGCAGGCAATTACTTTGTCTGTCTGTCTGTCAGATAACATTCCTGTTCTTCTACAAGGCCTTCTATCCCACCCGCTTAGCTAGCTCCTTCATATATATGGTTTCAAAATAATTATTTTTCTACCTACATGGCAGTTGGTGGGTTCAAGAGTAGGTAATGTGATTAACTCATCTTTCTTGGACTAGCAAGTCTTTTCTAGGAATTTGGATTTAATAGTAGAATTTCGTCTTTCTGTAAGTCATCTTGTGGTACAAACCTGTAAGACATGGACTTGTTGATGTTTTAACTTCATTGAATCTGTATAATAGTTTTGAAAGTACGACCATTTTGGTGATACTGATTTTACCTATCCTGGAACAGGAGCCATCTTTCTATTTTCTGATGTCCGCTTTAATCTCCTTTTTCAGAGTACTATAATTTTCTTGGAAGTAGTATTTAACTTTCTTAATTATGTTAATTCTTGAGCTCATTTTCTTAAAGATTCTATAAATGGCATTGTTTTCCTAATTTCCTTCTCATCCCGTTCACTGCACAAAATGCTTACAATTTTTATATCGATCTTGTATTGTACTACCTCGCTGAAGTTGGTTATTAATTTCAAGAGGTTTGGGAGGAATTCTTTGTGTCTTTTAAACAGCCCCAAAATTCATGTGAAGTGGGAAGAAACCAGAGAGAAGAAGTTTGGGGAAGAACAAAGCAGGAACCATAGAAATACGTGACTTCAACCCATACTCCAAAGCAGTAGTGATGACAATGGCATGGTAATGGGACAAAAGCAGATACATGGATCAATGGAGCAGAACTGAGATGAAATAACTTCCCCAGACACATTCAGATATTTATTTGATTTCTGACAAAAGGGCCAAAAATATTTGTGGGAGAAAAGATAGCTTGTTCAACAAATGTGCTCAGAAAACTTTGTGCAGTTATCTGTGTGCAGAGTGTTGAACCTGATCTCGTATCTCTCACCATATACTAAGTTGAAATAAAAATGGATCAGTATTCTAAACATTAAAACAGAAACATTAAGTCTACTAGTAGATAGAATAGGTAAAACACTTGAACACATAAGAGTACAAAATGATTTTCTAAACAGCACTTTAGTTGAGCAAGAAATAATAGCAGGAATCAACAAATGGGCTATATCAGACCAAATGCGTCTGTACAGCAAAATAATCAGTCAAGAGAGTGAAGAAAAAATGTACAGAATGGGAAAAGTTCTGGTAACTACTCTTGAGAAAGAGAACTAGCAAACAGAATATAAAGATCTAGAAAAATATTAAACTACCTAAAATTGAAGACCCAGCCAAAAAATGGGCTAGAGAAATGAACAGACAGTTCATGGAGGAAAATAATACAGATGCTCCACAAATATATGAAAAAAAATTCAACATCTTTGCCAGTAGAGAAACATAAATTCAAGCAATACTAGGACTACATCTACTTCTAGGAAGAATAGTAATCATTAAGAAATTAAACAATGACAAATGCTGGTGAAGCTGTGTTGAAAAATAAATGCTTTATTGTTATGGGAATATCAACTAACATAACCATAATGGAAATGAGTATAAATATTTCTCAAAGGACTGAAATTAGATGTTCTTCCTAGGAATCAGAAGATACTCTTCTTTTTTTAAAACACTTTTTATTTTATCTTCTTTTTTTCTTGTTTCAGAACTTTTGTTTGTTTGTTTATTTATTTATTTTATGGCTGGTTCAGCCTGCTCTGAGGGCAGGGCTGGCACAGCATGTGGTGCCGAGGATTGAACCACGGTCCCTGCAGCCGCCTAAGCCTTCCTAAGAAGGCGCTTTCGACCACTGAGCCATCCTGTCAGGCCCCTAGAAGATACTCTTTAGGTAACTTCCTCAAAGAGCTTAAGGCCTCATACTATAGCAACACATGCATACAATTTTTTAATAGTAATTCAACTCTTAATAGATAAGTCCAGGAAACAACCTGTATGCTCATAAACAGATGACTGAAAAAAAGAAATGTAGCATCTATATATAATGGAATGACATTCTTCTATAAAGATGATAGATTTGAGACATTTATCCAGCAAAATGCACCAGGAAAGTATAATGTTGAGTGAAATAAACCAGTGACACAAGCTTAAATATTATTTTGTATCACTCATTTGAATGAGGCAAAGTACAAACAAAGACAATAATAAAGGATGGGTAGAAGGAGATGGGTTTCTTGTAATAGAAAAAAATTCCAAAGGAAAAAGTTTGGGGGATGATAAGGGGAAGGGGAAATAAATAGAATAAAGATATGTCATCTACAGGAACGTAATAACCTCAATTAATGTAAATATGATATGTCATAACATGAGTTAGGATTAATCATGTCAGCAAGAATGAAAAATGAGATAGGGAAAATTGAGGAAGAAGGAGATAAAGGAGAGAAGGAGAAGGGACTTAAAAGAAAATGAACCATCATGTGCACATACAACCACTCTTCAAGGTGACTCTGGACTGCATCAACTCCACATGTCTATTAATAAAGATATTTTAAAAGTTATATATTCCTACCCTTGGATGTAGGTAGAACTGTTAAAGTAGTTTTCAAGCAACTTAGCTGAACACTGAAACAAAGTCCCACATATTTTAAAGCTGTTGCTAAAAATTTGGTAATGATGTAATATTAACAATGTCTGCTATTAGAGAAAACACTACCATGTAAGCAAAGAAGTGGGAAAACAGAAACTATGTAGTTATCATAAGGTCATACAGTATACAGAAATTCGGTAGAAAAAAAAAAAACAATTTTATAGTTATTTAAAAATCAGAAAACATAGCACAGTTCAAAATTTAGCCATAAAACAGAAGGCTTCAATTCAGTACTAAAAATTAAATATGCTTGATGTTTTTGAGCTATGAGAAACAACTTGGAATCTAACATTCAAAAACTAAAAGAGAAATGAGCTAAAACAAAAAGAAATCATGACAGTTGTTTAAGTTCAGGAATGAGCTTGGTGGTAAGGTGGTGGGGTGACTAAGTATGCCAAAGCATGTTCTCAGAACCATGAGCCTCTGTAGGGCGTTGGTTTGGAGGGGCCTTCTGGGTGTTGAGCAAGGACTGGGGAAGAGAAGAGCTGTGTCTGTACCCTTTGATGCAAAGGTATTTTAGAATTTTGGATCCCAGCTCTGTAATCTTCAGCTGAGGTACCTGCTGTCAATTCATTGCCCTTCATGTCAGGCACCGGGCAGAATGGCGCAGGCGGGTAAGGAGGGCTGTCATAGATGCACTACAAACAGTTTGCTATCTCCCCCTATCTCTCTAGGTCTTTTTTTTTTTCCTTAACAATTGGACCTTGCACATCTTTTGAAGTTGAATTTAGGAATGGCTTTATGAAGGAAATAAATGGGCGGACTGCAAAGAATGAAGAATGGGGATTCCAAGCCAACAGAACTGTAGGAACAAGGAGGTTTAGACAAAGTTTCACAGCCTGTAGGCTTTTGGTGTTTGCCTTTCAAGATGCTCCTGTCAGACTTTGTTCTAGCTCTGAAGGACAATCCATCTTTGGGGGCTGGATTTGGATTTGAGCTACTGGCTGTGGGCACAACCTTAGCCCTGGCCCAAAAGGGTGCTCAACTGGGACTGGTGGCATTTGGGGCATTACCTGATTACACTGGAACGGCCTGCTTGAGACAGGAGCTATGATTGGTTGTTTAGCTGGCTCACCTAACACCGTTCCCACACTCAGCACCTCAGTGTCAAGACTTGATACCCTCAACATGAGAGTGGTTGGATCTCCACCGAGTTTGAGTTTGGCCCCAGTCCCGAGAACCATTTCATCTGGTATCAGGGAAAGTGGATTTCAGTAGAACAAAGCTGAGAGATGCAGATGATAGACTTGCAGACAGCTGCTTTCTGGGAATCTTGTACCTTCACAACCCGTGGCACTGACCACAAGATTTTCTTCAACCTCCTTGAGGAAGCTCGAGAGCTAGTCTTGAAACAGGAGGATGGGAAGACAGTGTTGTTCTCAGCGTGGGCTCTCAGTGGTGCTTCTTTGGCTATCCATGCTGACGGCGGCTCCTGAGTTCTGTGCTTCTGTAGCAGGGTCTGGCTGACTGAATTGTCTGAGACATCCGGGAATTCACTGATAACCCTAATGGTATATCAACAGAAGTATTCCCTATGAATGTGGCTGTCTGCTTTATTGGCCTCCTGGTTGTGGAAAGAGCAGTTTTATCACAGCCCTGGCTGGAGAACTGGAATACAGCATCTGCTTGCTGAGTCTCATGGACTCCATTTAGCCTGTCTGATGACCGGCTAGCTCAACCACCTGCTGAGTGTGGCTCCACAGCAGAGCCTGGTGCTCCTGGAGGATGTGGATGCTGCTTTTCTCAGCTGAGACTTGGCTGCAGAGAATCCTGTGAAATACTGAGGTCTAGGTCATCACACCTTTAGTTGGCCACTTAATACTTTGGGTGGTATGGCTTCTACTGAGGCAAGCATTGTGTTTATGTCCATGAACCACGTTGACAGGCTGGACCTTTCCCTCATATGCCCTGGGCGTGTAGATCTGAAGGAGTATGTGAGCTACTACTCACAGTGGCAGCTGATGCAGATGTTCCAGAGGTTCTATCCAGGACAAGTACCTTCCTTGGCCGAGAGTTTTGCAGAACATGTCCTTCAAGCTACAACCCAGATGAGTCCTGCACAGGCACAGAGCTATTTTATGCTGTATAAAAATGAGCTTGCAGGGGCAATTCATGTGTTGAGTCTTTAAGGTGATTGACCAGGTCATGCTCAGCTCTCTTTCTGAAGAAATCAATGAATACTTGCCACTCTGAAAAAAAAATTCAGGAAAGAATTGGGAAAAAAATCTATCTTAGAAATGTATATTAAGTTACTAAGACCCAAGGGAATGTACACTAAGAAACTTAATGGGGACCATTGAGTCAGAAAACTAAACAGGAGAAAAAATTATTTTTAATTAAACTGCATCTGAAAAAAAGTGTTATATGGGGGCCTGGCAGGATGGCTCAGTGGTCTAAAGCGCCTGCTTAGGAAAGCTTAGGTGGCTTCAGGGACTGCAGTTCGGTCCCTGGCACCACATGCTGTGCCAGCCCTGTACTCAGGGCAGGCTGAGCTGGTCGTAAAAATAAATAAACAAACAAAAGTTCTGAAACAAGAAAAAAAATAAATAAAAATTCTTCAAAAAATGTTATAAATATGAGAGGAGAAAAGATGCAAACATTTTTATAATATTACAACTACTAAAGAAGAAACAAAAACCATGTAGAAATAACTGCTACTTAAAACTACCCAGCACAGCATTGAATACTTAAGTGGATATTTTTATAAACATATTATATAGAATATTAACAAACAGAATCTAATACCACAATAATAAAATAGTAGTCCATGGTCAGCTGGATGTTTTCCATGAATGCATACTTGGCTCAGTATTAGAAATATTATTAACGTAGCAGCCATATAAGTATACTTAAGAAAAGAATCATGATCATGTCCACATGGGCTGAAGAAACTTTGAACAGAATACCATGCATTTTTCTGATTAAAAAGGAGGCTAAGAATTGGGCACTGTCTTACCATTATAAATATATACATCTTAGTCCTAAAGCCAGTATTTTGAGATCTAGAAGAAACTGAGACATTTTTATTGAGATTAGGAGCCTGGCAAGAATGAACAGTATCTATAATATCTATCTATCTATCTATCTATCTATCTATCTATCTATCTATATCATTGTTTTATAAAGCCTAACCAATTCTATGAAGCAAAAGGATTCAGTTAAAGGTCTAAGAGTGGTCAAAGAAGAAAGAAAAGATTAAATAACATCTAAATAAGTGCAAAAAGGCAACACACAACTTTCATGAACTAGAAATTTTAATTTTAAATTTTAAAATTAAATTGAAAATTTTAATATTTTAAAATGTCTATTCTTCCTAAATTGACATAATGATTTGATACAGACAGAGTAAAAATCACAGAATATTTTTGTTGAAAGTGATTAGTTTCTTCTAAAATTTATATAGAAAAGCACATGTTGAGCTGGGCGTGGTGGCGCACGCCTGTAATCCCAGCACTCGGGAGGCTGAGGCAGGAGGATCGGTGCGAGTTCAAGACCAGCCT
>PVJA010010574.1:0-17982 GCA_004027025.1 Myocastor coypus | reverse complement strand
ATAGGCTTATAAAGACAAGGAATTATTGAAATAATATCTGAAAGGCTCTGGTGAAATAATTAGGTTGGATGTTGATATAAAAGTATCATACTTAAATCCCTCACAACATACAAGAAAATTAACCCATAAGGAAAAAACAGAGTTAATACAGGAAAAAATGCAAAATTGTTAGAAAATATCTATGATAAAACATCTTGCTGCCTGTTATTGGGACTGTCTTAGCTCCCTTTCAATTGTTGCTAAAAGAAAGCACCTGACACCCAATGTTAAAGGCAGAAAGGTCTATTGAGTTCATAGTTTGTAGATGTTCCAGTGATTAAATGGGTCCTTTCAAAGCAGGGTGACACTTGACAGAGGACAGCAGATCATGGTGGTAGAAGACAGCAAATGCAGCAGGAGACGAGAGACAGGCCTCTTCCTTTGTATAGTACATTGCTACCAGCCCTAGGTTGGGTGTAGCACTCATACCCATTATCAGGGCATTGGAGCACAAATCAACCTGACACTCTAGATTCAGCTACCTCTCAAAAGCCCAGTTCCCATGAGTTTATGAAGCTCTGTGGGGGGCACTTAGACATGAACAGTGTCTATAACTGGTAAGTGGAGAAACACTAAGAGAATATTATACACATTAACATGACATAATAAGATTAATTACATTTCGCACTGTGGGAGGGACTTGGTCCAATCCAGGAGGGCTGTTGTTCATAAACTAGTTAGAGGCAAACTATGGGGCCATTGAAGATGCCAGCTTGGAAGAAATGGAAGAGGAAGTACGGCTTAAGAAGCGAAAACAGCGAAGAAATGTGGACAAAGGTCCTGTGAAGAAGCTGTCACCAAATCTCCCCAAACTGACAAAACAGATGAACGCTGTCATTGATACTGTGATCAACTACAAAGATAGTTCAAGATGGCAGCTCAGGGCGGTCTTCATTTGGTTACCTTCCAGGAAAGTTACCCAAATACTATGAATTAATTAGGAAACCAGTAGATTTCACAAAAATAAAGGAAAGAATTAGTAATCATAAGTACTGGAGCCTGGGTGACCTGGAGAAAGATGCCATGCTTCTGTGTCACAATGCTCAGAAGTTCGACTTGGAGGGATCACAGAACTACGAAGACTCCATTGTCTTACAGTCAGTGTTTAAGAGTGTACAGCAAAAAATTGCCAAAGAGGAAGAAAAATGAGGAGGAAAGCAATGTGGAAGAGGAAGATGAAGATGAAGAGGAGTCTGAATCTGAGGCAAAATCTGTTAAGGTGAAAATCAAGCTGAATGAGAGAGATGAGAAAGGCTGGGACAAAGGAAAAGGCAAGAAAAGGCCAAATCGAGGCAAAGCCAAGCCAGTGGTGAGCGACTTTGACAGCGACCAGGAGCAGGATGAAAACGACCAGTCAGAAGCGAGTGGGACCGATGATGAGTGATCCCCGTGGAGCTGAGTATTCTCCCACCCCATCTCGTTCCTACCCAGTGACTGTGCGCGTCCTGTGAGCACTCCGTTCTTTCCGTGTCCTCCTCCTTATCTTATAAACCAGCCTTAGAATAGTGCTAGACAAACATGATATCAGGGTGCAAAAAACACAAATTTGTAGCATATTGTGACCAAATGGTCCTCAAAAATTCAGAGATTAAAACAAACAAAAGCTTTTGGTGGAAAATGTGGGTGGATAGTGTATTTCTATGGGTGAGTCTAATTTGGTAAAAGTTTGTGCATGGTTTTATCACCTGTTTGGATAAGATTTTTGTCTTTTGTAGCACTGGTAATCAGAAGAAGCCATTAAAAGCCACTGGTTATTTTATTTTTCATCAGGCAATTTTCAAGATTTTCATTTGTTCAGTGTATTTTTTTACACTGTGGTACATATTAGCAACTTTAATAGGTGATAAATGTACAGTAGTTAGATTTCACCTACATATACATTTTCCATGTTACACTTTATGATCCGAAAAATGCTTTTTAAATTGTATAAGATTTATGTCTACTGTAAGCATTGCTTAATTTTTTTGCTCTTGGTTTTAAATTTTTTTTTGTTGAAACTGCTATTTAATATTGCAATCTAGATAGTGTACTGGATGGCGTCTTTTGCCCACCTGATTTCCTATGGCACCAATGTGTATTGTCTCAGTCTCCCTAAAGTACACTTAATATTTGCTTTCTTTGCACAGTGTCCTTGGTTGCAAGTCATAAGTCTGAAGCACATAAAATTACAGTAATTATGAAGAATGTGGTGTTGGTGCTTTCCTAATAAACATGATTTTGCTCTACTAAGAAAGAAATGACATAACAGGAATAAATAACATTTTCATAAATATGAAGTTAAATATGCTTAGTTAGATTGTAACAAAAGTAAACAGTTGTTCATTATTTCTCACTGTAATCAGTTATCAAAGGTCTGCTTGATAAAGATCTCAAATCTGAATACACACCCTACATGTTCAATTCAGTAATAAGAAACAAAATTACAAAAAAGGTCAAAAGATTTGCAAAAACACTTCACTAAGATAGAATAAGAATGACACCATTTTAATGAAAGTGTTGACATCATTTGTCCTCAGAGAAATGAAAATTTAAATTGCAATATGATACTGCCACACACCCAGTAGAATGGCTAACATTAAAAGTCTCGCTATAGCAATGTAGGCTCACAATGTGAAGCTACATGAAATGGCATAGTTAGACTGGAAAACATTATGGGGTTTTTACACATATGGACATGCCAAGTGATTAAGCAATTCAACACTAACTCTTCCTTTCACTAAACCTTCATTTTTTCCCTTGTTCTTTCCACCTTTTCTATTTTAAGTTTATTTTAAGGAGCATAAAATAATAAATGAGACATCATAACCAATACACATTTAAATGACCAAGATGAAAGGTATTCAACCATGATTATTATAATGCACAATGCTGTTCTCAACTGTTAATCTGAGCAACAAATTTGGTGATAACAATATGTAACATAACAACCATTGTTATATTCTTGTTTTGAGTACCATATTTACTGCTTGATTTTATCTTTGTTCTTGTTATTTGCTTTTATTTTTTATCTTTATAATAAAAAGAATAGTTTTACATACATTTACATAACTCCTCCATATTCCCCATATATATTTCTAATAAAAATAAAAGCATATGTGTACACATGTATGCACGTGAACTATAAAATCTTCATTCATTAAGGATAATTAATTGGTAATTGGATAAAACTGGTAAATGGATAAAAAATACATCAACTGGTAAGTGGAGAAAAATATTTGAGTGTCACATATTATACAATACTATGTGTAGTAACACAGATGAATCCCAAAAATATGCTAAGGGTAAGAAGAAAGATAGAAAACGCTATAGATTTTTTCACTATGAAACAATAGTAAATCTGTAATTTGGATTTAAACAGAGGAAAGTTATTGAGTACACAAGACTGTTCACAAGGTAAAAGAAATGCTTTATATCATTATGATAGTGTAGATTACATGACTATACATTTATCCAATCTCATCTCATGAAAATGTTCACTTAAAATGAATGATTGTATTGAACATAAATTATATATCAAAAAGCTGATTAATAAAAATATTATTACTTCCAAAGGCAAAATAATATGCAGTAAAAAGAAAAGGATCAGACAGAAATCCATTTTATGACCCAATAAAATGTCAGTCAGTCTCCAAGTGGGGGATCTTATCATTTTAGGAACACAGGAAGAAGGTGCAATAGTAACCAGAAGTACTTTGTACTCTGCAACCAATTTTCAATGGAAATGTATATTTTCCTTCAACAGATTCTGTTTTACATTGTACATTGTTATACTGACAATAGAAAAAATGTGTTGCTGAGAATATAGGGTAAAGACTGGCCATGTAATATTTGTAAACAGAGAGACTCTGGGTGTGAAAGTGACACTGTATCTAGCAATTACCTAGTGAGAAGCAGACTTGTGTCACTGACCCCAGTCCTAGAATAGTGCTTAAGGAGCTCTGTATTGGCCCCTGTTCCTTAGCATGGAATTTAAATGGGAATCTACCATGTTTCATGCACTTTACATTTATTCTTGCAGTAACCCTAAAAGACAGCTGTTATTATCTACTTTATATAAAACACTAACAAGGAGGCTCAGAGAAGATTGAAAAGTTGCTTATTTTCATCTAGTATTTTACCAGAAAGATGCTGAAACTCAGTTTTTTCTAACGTGCCTGCCTCTTCAAATGTACTGAGCAAAAAGAAATAGAAGAAAAAATAGGGTGAGCCCAGCAGTCCACTGGGTCTAGCCAATCCCTGCACTGCAGGGTGCAGCTGCAAGGAGCCAAACACAGCAGCCAGACCCAAGCTAGGAGTGGCTTGTGAAGTTAAGGTTTTCTAGAACTAGATATATTGAGCTAAAGTGTACTGCTAGGCCAGTGGGGCCAAGGATGATGTCCAGACCTGTGCTGAGGATACTTGAGGCAAAGAGGTAACTTGGGTAAATTAGTTTGCCTGGAAGATTCCAGGTACATGAAGGGGATGTTCCAGATAGAACTCAGGGGAATTAATTTAAATACGAATCTCCAATTTACTATCTGCTTTGGTATGTAACTATAATATTTGTTCTTATGGTCTAAAGTACAAACTCATAAGTTACAAAAGATTGCCAATTCCACACTGGTGGGCCTAAGGGAAAGGAGCCCTGCAAGCAGAAGTCACTAGGTATAGCTGGCTCATTCCACTTTGGCATAACAAGAAGGAGCAGTGGGACCAGAAGCCACCAGGCACAGCTGATCCATTCCACGTAGGTGGAAGCCATGTGACCAGTAGCCACAGAGCAGAGCTGACACATTCCACCTTGGCAAAGCAGACAGAAAAGAGCCATGTGACTGGAAGCCACCAGGGGCAGCCAGCCCATTGCATAATGCTGTGTCCAGCCAAGCCCAGTTTGAGACAAAGAACTACAAGAGCATTCTCTGGTCACAGAGACAGCAGCAGAAAATGAGAAAAAAATGCAGAAAAGTGCATTCTCAGGTCCTTAGTCCACCCATAACAAACTCAGGAGACATTAGCATAGAAGAAACTGGAAGTCATAGACCTGAAATCTCTGAAATAATAGCAACTGAAGTAAAGGGAAAATTGCAGAAGAATACAGAGGAAATCAGAACAGAGATAATCCCACAGGTAAAAGTAAAATGATATTTACAATGAAAGAACTACTAAGTATTTCTAAAGAAGACACTGATAAAAAATGGAAAAAAATAAAAGAATGATGGAAATCTTGAATGAGAAATATAGGAAAGAGATAGAATGCATGAATAAGATTCAAAGAGATGTACAAGGAATTAAAATCTCACTCACAAGCTGGCCAAACTATTTGAAAGAAAGTGAAGATAGACACTCAGATCTTGAAGACACCATTGCAGCTAGTGAAAAGGTAAAGAAAGATCTCTTAAAAATAAGTAGGATACAGGAAAAAATAATTAAACATCTAGAAGATGATGCAAAGATGAACAACCTAAGAGAAAGAGGGAGGCAACACCAATGACATAAAAAGAATGTAGGAATAAGTGATAGTAGAAAACTTCCCAAATATGGGAAAAGAATCAGACATTCAGGTAACAGAGACATGTAGAACTCCAAATAATATCAACCGAATTAAAACGATTCCAGACATATGATAATCAAGATCCCAGAAATTCAGCATGAGAACAATATACTAAAAGCTGCTAGAGAAAAGAAATAGATCACATTTAAAGGAAAACGGCAAATTTCTCCTCACAAACCATCAGGTAAAGGAGAGCATGGAGTGAGGTACTTGAAGCCCAGAAACAATAATGACAAAAAAATCCAACCTACGCTGTTCTACCCTGCAAAACTCTCTTTCCAGTATTATGGAGAAGTGAAATACCTCCATGACAAAAAATAACTCAAGAAATTCATGACAACCAAACCAGTTGCACACAAGGTATCAAATTACACATCATTCCAAGAACAACAAAAGGAACCTACAAATAAACTATTAAACACAAGATTAATGTGGAGAACCAACAATAGGAAAAAAAAAAAACATGACAAACCTAAGTTAATACACATCAATTATAACCGCCAATGTAAATGAACTTGATTCACCAACTAAAAGAAATAGAATGGCAGGGTGATTTAAGACACAAATTGCAACAATATATTGTAACAAGAAACACATTCATCCCATAAAGGAATTCATAGGCTGAAAGTCAAAGGATAGAAAACAATTGTACATGTTCCAGGACCTCACAAAAAATTAGGGGTTGCTATTTTCTTTGTAGTAAATCTAAACATCAAACCAAGAATGATCAAACAAGATAAATCAGGTCACTATATACTGGTTAAGGGAAAAATTCAGGAGGAAGAGATAATAGTCATAAATATGTATGCAACAAATACAGAAGCAGCCAACTATAAAAGACAAATTTTAAAGGTTATAACAAATTGAATAACAAATATCACAATCTTAACAGGGAACCTTAACACTGCCTTATCCCGAAAAGATAGATTGAGCAGGCAAAAAATTAGCAAAGAGGTAGTAGAACTGAACCAAATGTTTGAACAAATGGACTTAGTGGACATATACATAGTGTTCCATTCAACAACATAGGAATGCAGATTGTTTTCAGCTGCACATGGGTCATTTTCTAAGGTAGACTATGTATTATTTCATAAGTCTTAACTATATACAAGAAAAACAGATATTAGCCTATGCATATTGTCTGACCACAGTGCAATGAAACTGGAAATTAATGACAAAAGAAACCATAAAAATTCTATAAAAGCATGGAAATTAGATAAAAGAGCTGCACAATGAAAAGTACAATACTATGAATAAAGTGACTGAAGAAGATTTCAGGAAAATGGAAAGATATTCCTTTTTCCTGGATAGGAAGAAGCAACACTGTGAAAATGACCATACTGCCAAAACTGTTATACAGATTTAATGCTGTCCCTATGAAAAATACCATAGTCACTCCTCACAGATCTAGAGAAATCATACCTAACATTTATTAGGAACCAAAAAAGACCTAGAATAGCAATGACAATCCTGATAAACAAAACAACACAGGCGCACACACACACACACACACACAGACACACACAGTCGCATAGACACACACACACGACTCAAGGATTAGTGAAACACATTAGAAGCTACAGATACATCTACAAATACACTCAGCCATTTATCTCTCACAAAGGGGCCAAACATGTTCACTGGGTGAAAGATAGCCTCTTTAACAAATGGCACTGGAAAAACTGGCTTTCCACATGCCAAAAACTAAAACTAGACCTGGGTCTATCACCATGCACCAAACTAAGGTCAAAATGGTTTAAAGACCTAAGTGTTAAAGCAGAAACACTAAATCTCCTGGAAGAGAGCTTAGGTAGTAATCTTGAAGACATAGGGTTAGGCAGACAATTTGTGAATGAAAATGCAACTTTATGGGAAATGTTTCAAAGAATTAGCACTTGTAATTTCATCTTATTGATGTTTCTACATGTCAAAAGAAATCACCCAGTGAAGGCCAGGGAGATAGCTCAGCCATCTAAGTTTCTGCCTTGGAAGCAGAAGGACTTGTGTTTGATCCTTGTTGTGGCATATTGTGTTGGCCCTGCATCAAGCCGGTCATGGTACCTGGGCATGGTGGTGCACGCCTGTAATCCCAGCAGTGGGGAGGCTGAGAAAGGAGGATCAGTATGTGTCTGAACTGCATAGGAAGACCCTCCACCAAATAAGTAAGGAAATAAAAAAGATTTTTTAATTAAAAAAAGAACAAATCACAGATTGAACAGACAACCCACAAATTGAGAAAAATTCTTAACCAACAATCACTCAGACAAAGGTATTCTATCTAGAATATATGAAGTACAAAAAAAACTAAGCCCCCCAAAGTTAAGACCCAATCCAAAAATGTATATTAGAGTTGAATATACATTTCTCAGAGAAAAAAATACACGTGACAAATAAATACATGAAAAATGTTTCATAGCTGTAGCACTATATTCAAGAAATACAAATTAAAATAACATTCATCTCATCATTGAAAGAATGACTATCATAAACAAATTAATTAATAACATGCTAGAGAGTTTGTGGGGATAAAGGAACCCTTCTCCACTGTTGGTGAGAATGTAGACTGGTACAACCACTCAGGAAATCAGTTTTGAGCTTGCCCAGAAAACTAGGTATTCATTTCATGCAGCTATTCCTCTTATTGATATTTTCCCAAAAGAACTGAAGGCATCATACTGTAGTGATATGTATACACCCATGTTTGTAGCAGCAATTTGCCATAGCGAAATCTTGGAAACAACCAAAATACCCATCAACTAGGGAATGGATGAGAAAGATGCAATATTTTTATGCAATGCAGTATTCCCTATGCAGAAAGCAAACGTTGAGGCTTTTATATGTAAGTGGATGCAGCTAGTGGTTATACTCATAAGTGAAATAAGTCAAGCCCACATATATAAATATCACATTCTTTTCCTAGTGTAAGAACCTTCAAGAATAAATAAAATCTGAAAGATACAGTAAATTTAGTAAAGCAGAAAAAAGATAAACATAAGGATTAAGCAATGAAGATGAGAAAAGCAGCAAAGAGAGAAAAAAGGAGAAAACTCATGCAAGTATATACATAAGATAGTTGAGATGATTGTGCTAATAATCTCCACATTTAAAAAAAATCAGTTAATGCTTAGAATTCTCACTCTGACTAACTCTGTATATTGACATCTCGTATCTAAGCAACTACATTGAAGAAAACAATGTGTAATGCGAAAGTCGTGATTGAATACCTGTCATCTTGGTGTTCCACACGTGTACCATTTCTCATGTTTTATCAATTATTATTATACTCCCTTTAAGAGAAAATAACCATGAGACAGTTTCAAAACAGGTTAGTAGGACAGCCACAATAATTAAAACATTACATATTGTTGTCTTCATGGTAGTTGTTCAGAGTTCGTGATACATGATATCTTTTCTAAACACTATTAGTATGAATCTTTCTTCTTATTGAACTAAGAGAAAGTAGATGTATATATAGTGCAATTGTCTATAATAGTAGTGGATTATCTGCAGAACTGGCTATGTCAGAAGCTGTTGATGTTAGTCTTTTACAGCTCTGCATATTAATATGGCTTTACTTTTTATAAATTTTTAAGAAGTAAAAAAACAAGAAAATTAAGGATTATTGAAAGCAAATATTAGTGTACAATTATTTGTTCAGTTTTGGATGACTATATTTGTTAATCTGAGCAACAGACTGGACATAAAAATAATCAGTATAACAACCATTATTAATTTGTTATTCTTACTTTGAAAATCCATAACCTATATAATGATGTATGTTGCCCTGTTTCTATCTTTGTTCTGCTATTTGTTTTTACTCTTCTAAATATAACAACATTGGGGCCCGGCAGGATGTCTCAGTGGTCTAAAGCGCCTGCTTAGGAAAGCTTAGGTGGCTGCAGGGACTGCAGTTCCATCCCCAGTACCACATGCTGCTCCAGCCCTGCCCTCAGGGCAGGCTGAGCCGACCATAAAAATAAATAAACAAACAAACAAACAAACAAAAGTTCTGAAACAAGAAAAAATATATATAATAACATAAAATTTTAAAACAAAGGAAAATATCTAAACAGAATGGTGTCTTTCTCTTTTATGTTTTGTGTCTTACCTTGTTTCTTTTAAACTAAAAGGGCTGACGAGGTTATTTTCACATTTTACAATATATATGAAACTACTTTCTGCACTTTTGTTTATTGTACTTTTCACTTCAAAACTGTTCATTGATAGGAAGGGAGAGCAAGTCTTCCTTGTCATTCATGCTGTTAGAAAATACCCAGAGTCACAGCAACATCCCCTGGTAAAGCAGAAGAAATAATATAAAACTGATGCAGAGAGGCCGCTTTCCCACTTTGTCTGGTCAAGTTATTTCTGGTCAAGGGGGCACCATATGGGTCAAGCAGGGAGTCACATCATTGAAGGCCCAGGCATCATGGGCATGTGGCCTCCCATGGGTGGGCCCATTCCAGGAGCAGGTCCCACTGGCATCATCCCAGGAGGAGGGGGTCCATCACTGGCATCATGGAAGGGCCTCCCATACTGTGTACTGGCATCATACCAGGGTGAGATAGACCAGGGGGACTGGGTGGAGGTGGGGTCATAGCCCCTGCTGGGGGAGGAGCAGAGAACGGAGTAGGAGGTATCTTTCCGGTTGAAGTGCAGCCATTGTTTTGTCAGTCAGGCTCTGAGCTTGCTCTTCCATCCATTTCTGGTAGTAGTCTTTCACATTCCCTTTATGTTTTCTACCACTGCAGTGTGTGTTTCTCACAGAGTCACCAGTGAAGAATGTATCACAGCCGTCACAATAAACTTAAGCATGTCACTCTCCAGGCCATTGGCAGCTCTCACCTCTTTCCTCTTGACGTGCCTCTTGTCTCTTGTCCTGCCTCTTATTCTACTGTTTATCTTCAACCAAATACAAAAGATAGTTTGGAGCATTCAGCATCTCTAGAAATAATTTAGCATATTTTTTGAAAATCTAATCCTTTTAGATTTTCAAATTTACATATTTACATCTGATTTAACTTTGAATGAATCAAGGTTCTCCAAATGTTCATTGCTTAAAGTTCTTATCCATGCAGAAGCCTCTCCTGAAGGCTGTCTGACCTCCCCAGCCCTCAGTACTTGCTTCTCTGCTTGATGCTATTTGTGAAAATGGGCGTGGACCATTGGAGGCTTCAAGAAATGCAGAAATCCCTCTATGCAAAACCAGCAAGCGTATTAGTGTCCAAGCAGCTACAGTTATGAGACTTCTCTTCTAGGGTGTGTAATGGGGAATCCCAAACTGACACCGCATCTGAGATGAGCCTGTGGCTTCTGACATGGAAGTGTGTGGTGCCTGCAAAGACAGAAGAGCTCCCTCTCCTGAGCTGCTGTGTCTCTGGGTGATGCAGCTTTAGGGGGTGAGAGGTTGAAACTGAAACTGTCTCAGGAGGACATGGGTGTGCAGGGCAGCACTACCACCATTTTTTCTTGAAAAGAGTTTATTTTTTGTTTGTTTGAAAAGCTGGTAAAATTAACTTTAGGAAAGAAGATGTATGAAAAATAGGGAGGTCTTTACTCTGAAATGACAGGCAGAGCTGGAGATCAGGGTGTCCAACTGTGGGGCAGGGGCAGGGGCAGTGCCCTGCCTCTGTGTTTGCTCCTCTCTGCGCACTCAGCTACTGAGAACACCAGGGGGCATCCTCTCCTGCTTGAGGAGGTGTCTGGTCTGTCTCCCTCTGGGTCTTCCCATCCCAGTTCTTTATATGATGGTGGTTTGAGATTCAGGATTAGATGAACTCATACTCTGTGTTTAATGCTTAGGCGTCATGTGGATTAAGTTTGAGTGTGGATCGTATGACTTACTTGGCACCTAGTCAAGCTACTCAAACCATCTAAGCCTCAGTTTACCCACACATGGAAAGGCAGCACTGTTAGTGTGCACCTTAAGTTTGTGTGAGAATTTAGTGAAAGAACAGAGAGACAGACGTCTAGCATTTATTAGGTACCGCTGACATTTCCCCACCACATTGTCTCCTCCCAATTCTGGGAGGCTCTGCCTGCTTATATCACTTAGATGTTGGTTTCTGTTCTTTCCTTTGGCCACAAAAGCCTAAGAGGAATGAATAATTTCCTTCCATTTCCCCTGATTGCTGACTACATTCATTGACTTTTGATCCAGTGTCAGTATGTTGAGGTCTTAAGGTAGATGTTTGTGGTCTGTGCTGAGATCTACTTGATAGCTGGACATACTTTGTTCCAGGCTAAAAACTGGTTTCAAAAGAAATGGAAGTGGCAGGAAAAATAACAATCGAGTGGTGATTGCGAGAGATTGCAGAGAAGGCACAGGGAAAGGTTGATAGATGGGTTTCAGCTAGTTTAGTTGTTGTTGCATAGTGGGGGTAACTCGAGAGAACAGTACTGCACTATGTACTATATTTCCAAAGACAGAATGTTTTTCAAAATAAATAAATGATCAGTATTGATGAGAGATACATGTTTACATTGATCTGCATATCACCTGGGGAATATACACATGGTTCTCCATAAACAGTACAAATTTTACGTATCAGTTACAATATGTTTACATTTTTTGAAATGTGAGGATAGTGTGCACGATTTCTGCCTTCACAGGGTTCAGTCTCTTTTTCTTTCTTTCTTTCTTTCTTTCTTTCTTTCTTTCTTTCTTTCTTTCTTTCTTTCTTTCTTTCTTTCTTTCTTTCTTTCTTTCTGTGCAGTTTGTCTCAGGTTAGGTTTGCTTTTCTGTAGTTTCTGAAATGAAATCCGTCTCCAGGAGTGGCGGTGACAGCCACTGTGCAAGAAACCGTGAAGGCACGATGACTCCACTGGGATCCAGCCAGTGAACGACAGAGAGGAACATTTATCAGTGAGGACTCCAGCACGTGTTAGTTCTGGCCACCACAGCACGGTCTGGAGGTTGCATGCCTTACACATTTGCTTCTCCAGGCTCAAGTCCAAAATCGAGAGCCAGTGGGTGCATTTCATCCCGAGGGCCCTTCTCTCAGCTTGCCTACAGCAGCCACCTCTGGCTCTGCCACGACCCCCCTGTGGGAGCGCCTGGAAAGAGAGAGAAGGTGCTCTGATGTCTCAGAATAGCAAGGAGCCCATCACGGGTGCTTCATCTTTAGATCTTGGTTCTCGGGTAACTCCAGTCTCCAAATTCACTACACTGGATCCTAGGGCTTCAACATAAGATTTCTGGAGCACACACATATTCTACCGTAGCACCGCTCTTTTCCCAGGAAGCCCTTACAGGTGACTGACTGTAGGCCCTGGGCTAAGATCTAGCCTGGGGTGATGTGGTTCAAATAGGGTGGAGATGAGGAGCACGGTTGAGCATTTGTTATTAAAATGACCAGTGTGCCAATGAAACAGTCACCCGAAGCTCATTTCAACTCTTTCAGTCATTTGTAAATCTTATCATTCTTAAATGTGAATTATAGGCAAAATCAGAATCCACTTAGAGAAGGTTAATAACTCACTCTGCCTTGAAGAATAAAGAACATATAAATATCTCAGGGAAAACGTCATTATCTGATGGTGCAGACAGAGGCTGGTGAAGAGCTTAACTGCTTCATTTGTCTCCTCTCCCCAGTCTGCGCTCTTTCCGTCTCCTCCCATTCCTCCTAATTTGTCTTCCCATGACCCGTTCTCATCTCGCGTTACTTGGCAGGCTGCCCTTGCTCCTCATTCCTGGCTTGAATTGTGAAGCTCACCCGGCTTCCTAACTGCTGCTCCCTGGACTGCTGCAGACACAGGGAAGCCTCTGCCCCTTCTTAGGGATTCACTGTTTGGGGCACAGTGACACACTGGCCTTTGCCATCCACATCTGGAGCCTTTCTTCCTAGCTCACTTTTGCTCACCTTACACATCTGTTGCTTACCATATTAGCCGGTTACTTCCATTCAATTTTTAGAACGTGTTTGCAGTTTGTGTATTGACTATATTTCTTTGGGGACCCCCTAATTGCACAACGCGTCTTCATTCTCTCTTCCTCCTTTCCCTCTCTTCCCCTCCATCTCTGGTCCCCTTTTGGTTTGCAAAAGGTCTAACTCCTTATTTCTTATGATCCATCTTGGTTTTACTCTTATATTTTGGATTTCTTTTTGTTAGAGGAAACTACACATACATCCCGTTAGCTTAGATAGGAATGAGCTCTCGCCTTATCAGACAGCTCTGTTCTCCAACTGCTTAAATGCCCCCCCTGTTCCCCTAGGGTTGTTACCGTGGTTGCCTGGCTGTTCTCCCTGCCTCTAACCCTGCTCAGTTTAAACTCCTCTTTGATAGTTGTAGTGCGATCTCGCTAAAACTCACATGTAATTACATGTCTTCTTTTGAAAACAGCATGCCGGTAGTATTTAAATGCTGAACTGAGAGGTAACAATTGTACATCTTTATAAAGTACAGTACAGCTTTCAGCTTTTACTCTCTGTGGGTAAAATTCCAACCTCCTTCGTAGATACAGCGACCCTTGCGATCCAGCCCCTTGTCTGCTTTCGGCTTCTTGTTGTCACATGTTTATCGTGTCCATGTGTGCAATTTTTGCCTCATCAGGGGGCGCCACTTAAGTTCTTCAAAAGCTTTGCACCTGCGCACACACTGTGCTTTGCATGCGTGGTGCCGTTAGCCTGCCTGGAAGGCTCTCGCATTTCAGCAAAGTCACACAGAATTGTTAGCACCAGGGTCCTGCCCTTGCTTTTTGGGGGTGCTTCTTCTGGACCTTCTTCTTCCTCTTCTTCCTCATCTTCTCCATCAGGCGAGTTAGCCTTCTTAGATGTTCTTTTTTTGCTGTGCACTGTACAGTTTTGGAATCTGAAATTTTCTTGCTGTTTCCTAAGATTACTCTGAGATTACTGATGACAGGAACCAATTTTTCCTTTTGGGGGGGCTCTAGCTCAGCATAGAGCACACAGGCGGTGATAAAACATACATACGAAGCAAATAAATGAAGTAAAGCAAATAAATGAATTGTGGGGTAAAATGAAAATACCTGCTCTTGGCACAAATGTTATTAAATTGTCAAAGATTTTTAAACTTTTACTTCTTGATGCTTGTATATTCAGCAATTTGTACCTCTCATTAATTTGATGGTCGGTTGTGTCTAGTTGTCCTCCCAAAGCCTCAAGCAGTCACTGGGGTGTCTTCTAGAATTTGTGATTAACTCATGATCCAAGAGTAGACAAATACTGAACATTAATGCTCGCTTTCAATAAACCTAAATACTTTTTTCTTGACATTTTTACTTTATTTTTAAGAAATTTTAAAGAGAGTATAACGATTTGTTTTTGCTTTTGGTTTTGTTTTTACTCTTGAGTAGAGCTAGTAATGGTTAATAGCCTGCTCTCAGGTTCTGCTTTTAGTTTACCTTGTACATGGCCACACTTTGCTACAGATTGCATTTGGATTTTGTATTCACAGGTATTCTCCTTTCTAGGATAAAAGCCCTGTTCAGGGGCCCTTGTTGTTGAAGGCTGTTTTCTCTGGTGAGGAAGGTGGTAGACTGTTAACAGGTTAGCCCCCGCACCATGCCACAGAGGAGACTTCCTCAGACTTATTCAGCCCCCCACTTCTTTCATGTTCTGATTCGTTCTTAGAATCTGGCTTTAATTCCTTTCTGAAATAATTCTGAATATTTATGGTACAAAGTCTAGATTTTATGTATAAATTCAAAATCTCCAGTCTCCAAATTAAAGTACTCTCTACCTGCCCACAGCTATTTTATTTTATTTTTCTCAATGTATCTCCTCAACTCTTTTCAAATTCAAGAGGCACCCCAACATTCATCTTATAACTTTTTTCTTCCTTAGAACTAGTGAAGTTTCTCAAAATTAGGGTTAGGTAAAAGATATAATAGAGAATGATAAAATAGCTTATAGACTGTTCTATTCAGGGTGAAAGAATATAAATTTAATAGTGGCAGAGCCGGGCGTGGTGGCGCATGCCTGTAATCCCAGCACTTGGGAGGCTGAGGTGGGAGGATCAGTGTGAGTTCGAGACCAGCCTGGGCTACCAAAGTGAGCTCAAGGCCAGCCTGAACTGCATAGCGAGACCCTGTCTCAAAAAGACCAAAAAAAAAAAAAAAATAGTGGCAGAAACTTGGCATACTGTCTGATAATACTTTTCATTTCTACTTCTGAAAGTCATGCAGAAGAGTACAATCATCTCAACAATGCTATTTGTGTTTTTATTTTTTTGTGTATACTCTCAACAATCCTACATATAAAAAATTATTTAGCAACATACTATATTGGATTTCAGTTTATAATACTGAAAAGCAAAAATTAAGGCTGTCTGTTACTCATAAATATGCATTAAGGGATTTTGAGCAAGATGGAAAAGTAGGAGGAGAAATTTGTACTCTTCACAAGCAAAATATTGCTGACATTTTTAATAATGATAAAATATAAGACTTCCCCAGGGGCAAAACTGAAATCTGTTGTGCAGTGAAAGAATAGATCCATTTAATTTGGTTAGTCTTCTTTGTTCATTTTGTGTTTCTCATTAAATCTGTTCAAGGTTATGAATAGCGCCACTAATGTCTGAGGGGAATGGCACAGAGCTTACTCATGCATCCAGATGTTAGAAAGCAAGATGCTCATGCAGATTGGCTTCTCCTCCTGTGCTGCAAGAATATAGCATCATGTCTGTAGTTGGGATGAGGGAAAGCTGGAAAGAAAGAAAAGAAAGAAAGAAAGAAAGACAGACAGACAGAAAGAAAGAAAAGAAGTGATTATATATATATATATATATATATATATATACATACACACACATACAATAGTTAAGAAAATTGTACTACTAATTTCTATTGGTTTATTGGAAGGAACAGTTAATGTTTCATTGTTTGACCAATTTTGTGGGCTTATATCTGATAATCTGAACAACTACTATAAAGACAAAAATACACAATATAACAGCCACTGTTTAATTCCTATCATCTTGTTTTTGGAAATTCTATATTGTTTAATATTTTAAAAATTATTCTTTATTTTCTTTAAAATAAAAAAAGAATATAGCTTCACTGGATTTTCAGAAGTCAAGGAAAATGTTTCTTTTATATTATCTCTTTTCATCTGGTTTTGTATAAATTTAAAAGTGTGAGTCTACCTCTGGCATTAATGGCTCAGACTTAGCTAATTGTCCACATTTCCGGCCTTTCCTTGGATGTTTAATACTTTATGATATCACAGCATGTTGCTGGGATGGTGGCCAGGTAATTTAAAGGATCCCAATTAAATATCTATTTTATATAAAGTACATGTAACTTTTAGTGTAGGTGTGTTCCATGCAATCTGCATGACATCCTCATAATACAAAGGTACTTGCTGTTTATTTGAAACTCAGATTTAACTGAGTGTCCTGTGCTTTCCTACGCTGTATCTGGCTCTTCCCATCATTGGCTGATCTTGTGCAGAAAGGCTGAGACAGGGCTGCAGTGTGTGAGAAGCCATTCCCTACAGGACAGGCTTAAAGTTGCGGAAACACTTTAGTACTTGAACTTCCATTGGCCTGAAAGTGATGTAATTTTAATGGTGCTTTCAAAAATCCTTAAAGTACAATTTAAAAATTGTGCTGTATGTGTGTATAGTGCTTCAAGGACAGAGAGGCAGATCTGGAAGTGAGTGATGGGGGTACAATATCCTGTTTGCTGGGCACTGGAATAGCATCTAATAGAAGTTATTTTTGAAAGTGTGGAAGGAATGCATAACACTGCATTATTTCAAATTTCTTTTCCTCAGATAAGAAAAACTGGCATTAAAATATTCCCTCTTGGCAAGTAGGCTGTATTGCTTCCATATAAATGCTGCTGTGACTTGGAGCACACTTGTTGAAGTATTTTAACCTTCTTGGAAGCTCTCCATTTATTCGGGCATATTTACTAGTTTACTTCAGTTACATCCTCTCACCACTTGCAGCATTTCCTGTGTGCAGCTACATTTGATTTAAGGTGCTAGTGCCTTTGGAAATGAAAACAATTAATAATTCTCAGGACTGGGGAGATAGCTCCATGGCACAAGTACCTGCCTGGCAAGTGCAAGGTTGTGAGTTTGAACCCCTGTCCTGAAAAAAAAAAATTCAGGAAAGAATAAATACAGCATGATGACTGCTGATTCCTGCTGCTCTACAGAAAAGAACAGTTCATGGCCAATTATTTTCCTTTGTTAAAAATTTTTCTGACCAGTTTTCCATCGTTATATCTGGGAATCTGAGCAACTAATTTGAAGATAACATTATACAACATAAAAACCATTGTTGAATTCTTGTCATTTTGTTTAGTGAAGCCCTGCATCATTTCTAATGTTTTTATTTTTTATTTTTATTTTTATTTTTTTTAAGGAAGCATCTAACTGATATTTTATTTATTTTTTTGTTTCAATTTTTTTATTGTTTAAATTTAACAATGGTTATATTAC